>ML780377.1:448811-496361 GCA_009831015.1 Picea engelmannii
ATCTTCATCTATGCATTCTCATCAAGGACAATACATATTATATTACATCAATCATCAATCAATCAATCCTTTGACATCAATCAATCACTTGACATCAATCAATCAAACCATTGGCATCAATGACAACATGATCCAACACCTAGACCTGAAGATAAGAATGTAATAGGTTCCAAATGGGTGTTCAAAAATAAAATGAATGAAAAAGGACAAGTTGTTAGAAATAAAGCCAGATTGGTCTGTAAAGGGTATGCATAAGTTGAAGGTCAGGACTTTGATGAAACTTTTTCACCAGTGGCAAGATTGGAAGCCATCAAAATTTTCCTTGCATATTCATGCCATAAGAATTTTAAAGTGTATCAGATGGATGTTAAGTCATCTTTTCTTAATGGAGATCTAGAGGAAGAAGTGTATATGGAGCAACCTGAAGGATTCTCATTGACAAATAATCCTAATTATGTTTACAAGATGAAGAGGGATTTATATGGACTGAAACAAGCACCACGAGCTTGGTATTATAGACTAGACAAATTTTTACAAGACGAAGGGTTCAAGAAAGGTACTATTGACAACAATCTCTACATTAAGTCTGAAGGTGATAATTTACTAGTTGTTTTGGTTTATGTAGATAATATTATTTTTTATTGTACGAATGAATCATCTATTCAGTGGTTTTCTAACTCTATGCAAACAGATTTTGAGATGTCCATGATAGGAGAACTGTCGTATTTTCTTAGTTTAAAAGTAAATCAGAGTTCTGCAGGAATTTTTATCTCTCAATAAAAATATTTGAAAGAGATGTTGAAGAAATTTCAGATGGAGGATTCCTCTCCTGTTAGTACACCTATGGTGGTTGGTTGCAAGCTCAGTAACGATGATATGTCACCCGATGTTGATCAAAGGACATACCGATCAATGATAGGCAGTCTTTTGTATATCACAACATCTCGTCCTGATATAATGCACGCTGTTGGAATGGTAGGTCATTATCAGTCAGCTCCTAAAAAAATTCACTTTGCAGCTATCGCAAGGATATTCAAATACTTGAAGGGAACAATGACTTATGGTCTGTGGTATCCCAGAAATCAAAATTTTCAGTTAACTGCTTATTCAGATGCAGATTGGGCAAATTATGTGGATGAGAGAAAGAGCACCAGTGGAGGTGCCTTCTTCCTGGGTGACTCGTTGGTAGCATGGATTAGTAAGAAGTAGGGATCTATTTCCTTATCAACTACAGATGCAGAGTACATTGCTGCTACTACTTATTGCACTTAGATTTTGTGGATGATTCAAACTCTTGCAGATTTGAAGGTAAACTATACTGTTCTGATTAAAGGACATACCGATCAATGATAGGCAGTCTTTTGTACATCACAACATCTCGTCCTGATATAATGCAAGCTGTTGGAATGGTAGGTCGTTATCAGTCAGCTCCTAAAAAAATTCACTTGGTAGCTATCGCAAGGATATTCAAATAATTGAAGGGAACAATGACTTATGGTCTGTGGTATCCCAGAAATCAAAATTTTCAGTTAACTGCTTATTCAGATGCAGATTGGGCAAATTATGTGGATGAGAGAAAGAGCACCAGTGGAGGTGCCTTCTTCCTGGGTGACTCATTGGTAGCATGGATTAGTAAGAAGTAGGGTTCTATTTCCTTATCAACTACAGAAGCAGAGTACATTGCTGCTACTACTTACTGCACTTAGATTTTGTGGATGATTCAAACTCTTGCAGATTTGAAGGTAAACTATACTGTTCTGATTACAATTCACTGTGATAAAACCAGTGCCATTAGTGTCTCCAAGAATCCCGTTCTTCACTCCAAGACTAAGCATATCCCAATAAAATACCATTTTCTCAGAGAACAAGTTACTAACAGAGTCATTTAGCTGAATTATATTCCTTCCACAAAACAGATAGCTGATATCTTTACTAAACCGTTAGCAGGGACCCCTTTTGGATATCTTCATAAAAAGTTGGGGGTTATAACTTTTTTTGTCTAATATGTTCACCTGATCAGGGGGAGTACTTATTGAATATCTGTTGTATTTATAAGTTGCTCATAGTTGAAAAGGGGAGTAGGTACTACAAAAGCTCAGGGGGAGCGTGTTTCTTCTTTGACATTGATGTCAAAGGGGGAGAAAGTGTGGTAATTTCAAGGATGCTACAGTGGTATAGTTGCATGTTTTTCAAGGGGTTTCCATCAATGACAAAGGGGGATATTGTTGGCATGTTTTTTAGATAGAGGCAGAGTATGTGTGTTTGTCATTGATGGCGAACATCAGCACGAAAAGTAGTGTAGCGATAATGGCAGTGTTTGTCATTTATGGTGAACCTCAACACGATCAGTAGCGTAGTGATCATGGAAAGATCAACAATGTAAGATTAGAAGGAGGAAAAAAGTCAAAGAACGACAAAGGTTTTGTTTCGGAGTTTCACAGATTGGGAAATCCAAAGGAAAGAGGTTTGAACTCGCGATATGCAAAATTGTGATAACAATCCTGACCATTGGAGTCATAGGACACATGGAAAGCGATTGGAATTTCACTGAATTTCACATTGGAGGAGTCAACAGAGCATGGTGTGGGAACTCACAATATGAGAGATCACGAAAAGATCTGGACCGTCGAATCATCAAGATCATGGACCATTGATCAGGATCGATGAAGTTCATAAGTTTGAGAAATGTGAAGCGCCTATTGGCGCAGCCTATGATCACCACCGGTGGTCACGTGAGGGGAAGAAGCTAGTGGTGCTAAGATCCATATTGGAGTCTCGACGATCGCGACTTGGAGTATCGAGATCCTTCATCATAGGAATCGTGATATGCGAGATTACGATGAGATCTGGACCATTGGATCATTGGAGATCTCGACTGTTGATCAGGATTGATGAAGTTCATAAGTTCATGAAATATGAAACGCCTTTTGGCACAGCCTGTGGTCACCGCTGGTGGTCACATGAGGGGAAGAAACTAGCAGTGCTAATTTCCATCTCAGAGTCTCGGTGATCACAACTTGGAGTGTCGAGACCCTTCATCACAGGAATGTCAAAATGCAAAATCATGAAATTTAAATTCTGTTTAGCGCTCGGTCACAGCTAGTGGGCATATGAGATAAATGAAAAATCCTATGGATTTAATCCAATGGTGCTGGTTAATTGGAAACTTGATCGAAGGGTTACTGTTTCACCTCATAGGTAATTGATCAATTACGATTCAGTTAGTAGAATCGAATCATGGTTCTTGGACAATTGGCGATTCAGTTGTTGATACATTTTTGCCCAAGAAGATTTGAGGTGTAACTGAAGAGGATGTGAATAAAAGAAACATGTTGTGACTGTGCACGCAGGGTTGTAGGGAGTGAAAAATGAATTTAACTGTAGAATGGTAAAATTATAGTATGCGCAGTGTAAAGAAAACTCAGAGATGACGAATAGAAGTGGAATATAGCGGAATAGGTTAAGAGAGAAGAATGTGCACATATCAAAGATGCATATCTATGAAAAGAAGATAAATCTGAGGTGTGCATGTTGAAACAGAGGAGAAGATCAGAAAGCTGAAGAGGATGCAAGTAGGAAGACACTGATGCAGGCAGAGCAGAGTGGCATGGCAGAACAATGATAAGCCTGGTAAGCAAATGAAAACTATTGAATCACTGTAATAAATTCACAGAAAGCAAATTTTTATATTTTAGAGTGGTCGGGAGGTGCTAGGGAGGACTGTTGTCCTCAGAGGTTCAAATGGGTGCTTGAACACAGGGAGTTGTAGCTTCCATCTGGTTGCAACCAGAGAAACTACGGTGGCAGGGTGGTGTAAGGGAGAACATTGGTTCTCTGATATACAGATCGGTGCCTGTGTAACTAGAAGTTGGTGCTTCCATCCAGTTGGTGCTGGAACTCTTAGGAAGTTGGTGCTTCCATCCAGTTGGTGTTGGAACTCTTAGGGAGTTGGTGCTTCCTTCTAGTCGATGCTAGAGAAACTAGAGAGTTGGTGCTCTCAACAAGTTGGAGCTTGTAAAACAGAGGTAGTAGCCTCACTTTGAGTTGGTGCTCAAACATAGATGATGTACAAAACTTAAAAGACTGCCTATCATTTAGAAGAATAAGAGGTTTTCTCCCTTTATAGGTTTTCTCATGAAAAATTTGTCTCGTTGTATATCTTATGTGTGATTGATGCTCATTGTTTATGTTGTTCATATGATGTATAATATTCATGGTCACTTGATGAAATATTAAAAATGGTTTAATAAACTTAAAATTGTTTAAGCACAATAACAATTGATTCACCCCCGCCCTCTCAGTTGTCTTAGTAATTTCAACAATCTATTCCTTTGCCCAAATTCCATTGAATACTCGACTAACATGTGAGGACTTCCTGTAGTGGCCTCCCAAGACTTTATGGTTGTACTCATATTCATACCTTAACATTTTAAGGTCTTGGCTTTTGATCATCTTATGAAATATTTTTGTCATAGCGCTCTTTCCCTGAGTACCTTTGTTATTTTTAACTAAATTTCAACCCTCTCACCTATTAAGAACTACAAGTTTTTAACTATGCAATAATGTGCAACCAACAAAATTTGTTAGGCTAATTGACTCAATAATCTCATGAAAATATGAACCATTCTGGTTCAATAATATATCAAAATTGTTTCTTCTGATTTATCGAAAAATTGAATGCCCAGATCAATTTTCTAGGTGGATAATTATATTCTACTGTCTGATACCTTTCCATCACCTTCTGTTACACATTATTTTCATCATCCCTATGACCGTTAATGATGTAAACCTATCTGTTTCCTTGAGAGGGATCAGTGGCCTGATTTCCTGAAGAGAGAAGGGAGAAGAACTTTTCCTGAGAAAGGAAGTTGCATTTTCCTGTGTAAAAACCTTATAAAAAAGGAAGTTCGCAGGCTGCCTATGTATTAGGGTGTGAGAATGCCTGATTCTCGCAGGCTGCATCATAGCTAGGGTGCGAACAGTTCACAGGTTTCACTATAAGCAGGGTGTGAGAATGCTTACACATGGGAAAAACAAGCGTTTTCTCCAATCTTCTAGAAGGAGAAACTTCCATGGTGAGGTGGCATCCGAATGATTTGGATCTTACTCACTTTCATGATTTAGTGGGATCATCCTAACCTCCTCACCTTATCCTCTTCAACTTATAAAAGGAGAGGAGCTCTCATGGAGAGGGGGTTCTTGAGCTTTGGTTAGCTTGTAGCTTTGGTTGGATTTGGAGCTTTTGGGATTAGATTGGATTGGAGTGGTTTTGAGATTTGCTTTGTCAAGATAGATTGTGAGTAGCTATCAGATTTATAGTCTCAGAATCCTTGGAGCAAGAAGTGTGTGGGGAATGAAGGACAGCTGGAAGGGACCTTACGACATCAAGGCCATGGTTGTAATCTCTCTTTCACATTTAATATGATATAGTAATATGATTCTTTCCTATAAAGCTTGTTGTGTTTTATTGTATGATTCCTTGATCACATACATAAGTTTATATTGAGTTTATGCTATTACTATCACTTTGGTTGGTTGCGTTCTTTTGCAAGATCATCATTGTATGAGCGTTGGAACGAAGCTAGGATGGCGATGGCGAGAGGAAGCGACATTTAAATGGTATGTCACCCATCCCTCTTTAGTTAGTAAATTCAATATTTAAAACTTAAGGAAAGCGTAATATTTTGGTGTGTTTTGTTCTAGATCTAGGTGGATCTAGGGAGATTAGTTAGTGTCTGCACCTACCGATTAGTCCGATAACACCTTCTCCCATGCTCAATTCTGAGTCTTGAGAAGAAAGTTATGGCTATTTAAAAATTGTCCATTAATTTTTCTGTTTACACCCCAACTTGGCGTAACTCTATGCTGTAATTATGAATTTTCGCACCTACTCCATTGGATTTTTCATAGGATCTCAATTTTTTTTATTCCTATACATATTATGGACACTCTGTCTAAGTTTCAACTCTTTCTGGGTTCCGGGATGCTAGTTACATCCTGATGAAGTTATAGGCCAATTTGTGTTTTTGGTTTGGAATGCTACAGGTACCTTATTTTCCATATTAAACATCTTTAACATGCCCATGAATTTAATTCACCTTTGGGACTGTCTTCTATGGTTCAATATCTTTCCATTGACTTCTCTTGCACCTCAATCTGATCCCAGAGCCGAACGTTATGGCTCTTGGAAGTTAGATGGGTCTTAAAATTTACCCTCCACTGTTTATGCTATAACTTTCTCATAAAATCTTCCTTTGACAAATGGTTTACACCATTAGAAAACTCTCTTTGAGCTCTTTTATTTGAGCTACATAGATAGATATTGTTATCATGGTTTTTGAGTAGCTAAAAACGCTGTTAAGGCCCTCAAAAACGCGCTGCAAAAAGATGACGTTCAAATGATATAAAACATCGCAGAAAATCATTGGTTTTCTACTGTTGTTCACCATACAAATGACTTCACGCGCACAAATTTCAACCTGTAAACCAATATTCACCATGCGCAGAAACAACACAAGTTAAATCATGCTTTGTGCATCTATAACCACTATGCATCACTTCTCTGTCACGCCAATAACTTGTGCGTACTACTTTTGTGTCGCACGCCACTATCCATCGCGCACAGTTTTGGTTTTTTCACTATTACTTGTTGTGCACAATTTTTGTATCGTGCGTTGATATCCCACGCACATTTCAATCTACGCGATGCACCATGCCATATTTTAGTACACCCCCACCGCGCACCAAAAATCTGCGCGCACCACTAACTAAACTGTCGCATGACAATATATACCCGCATTATGCGCGCACCAACAAAATTCCTTTGTGTTCTACCAATACTGTGCACACCACGCACACCATTATTATGTGTGTGCACACCGCGTGAACCTTATTATGTGTATGCACACAACAGGCCAGTATTATGCATGCATCACTCCATCTTCACTGCGCAATGCTAAGTTTAGCGCGTGCACCTGCACACCAACATTTTTCTGCGTGGCACCAAATTTTAGCGCGTGCACCAGCACACCAATATTTTTCCGCACCGCGCCAAATTTTAGTGCATGCACCAACACGCCAACATTTTTTTGTGCGGTGCCCAATTTTCACATATCACAAGATTTTTACTATGCATCATACGTTTTTAATGCGCCCACCTGTGCACATTCATTTTTATGGGCATCAATTCCTCATGAATTCCGCTGCAGAAATTGGGGCTTTTGCTTACCTTTTCCCCATTTCTTTCATAGACATTCTGCAGAAATTGGGGCTTTTGCTTAAATTTTTCCCCATTTCTTCCATATACATTCTGTAACTATGAAAATTGTTCAATTTCACCCTGATAACACCAGTTCAACCTTTGTAACAACAAATCGTTGTGGGTTGACATTTCTGGAATGGATCTACCCAAAAATCAATTCACGAATTAAGAAATTTATTTACTAAACTCGCTCCATCTGTCATGGCTTCACTATAACTTCAAATTCAACCAATTCCAGGTATGAATTTGCTAGAACAAATATTAAATCAAAAATATCTCACCACTTGGCCAAATGTCTTGATTTTCCAATGAATTTAACAACAGAAATTGGGGCTTTTTCCCAATTCCGCCCAATTGTTGTTACTTTTTACCATGGATTCTCTACAACTCGAAATTTGGCCACTTCAAAATCAATCCTCTATGAAATTTCACTTTAACTCAACTTGCTCAGCCCATCCAGGCCCAGTGTTGAAAACTGAAGCTCTGATACCATATTGTGATGTCCCCAACCACCCATGTTGGGCCACGATACATGAGAGAGGACTTTTGTTCTCTCTGTGGTACATACTGTAACATACCCAACATCCAACTGAGCTATGCCACATAAATTTTTCGAACTGCATGCAATTAAAACATATACACATAGTACTCTTGCGGAAGCTTTATGTATAAAACCTAAACAGATAAATACATTCTGTAAATGCACAGATTCATACTGAAATAACAGTAAACATATACATGCAACATATACAAGCAATACCCATAACTATAATGACAGTTATAACCACACATAGGATAAACCCATATGTATAAACACATAAATAATAATGCAATATGTAATTTTATCACACAGTTAACACTTAGCTTGGTAAGAATATCACCAACAACGTGCAGACCTTCCACGAACCTCCCAGCCTTAGACCATGCTACTCATCACTCTCAGCAGTGGGTCACCCCCAAGATGGAACTAAACTCCACTCGGGTAAAGGGATTCCTAACCAGGTTAATGGCTCATAGAAAATAGGAAATACTCTGTCACAGGTGCCAACTCAAACTAACAACCTACAGTCCCTCATTTCCCACATTCCTGTCCCACCCCAAGAAGTGTGCCCCTTCTCTGCTCAATAGTCCTTTAGTTGTCCCACTTCCCTTCCAGGGCTTTAGCAATAGGCCGTCCAAGAAGTCTCAGAGCCCTATAGATATAGTTTAGCACCTTCAGGAAGTCAATTCCCAACAATTCTCTCACCCAGAGAGAAATTGCTCACGTGCCTGACAACCTGCCTCTTCAATATCCCACAGGTCTGACAACTTGCCTCTTCAGCCCAGTTCCTAGGCTAGCCAGCTACACAAACCAGTCTGGCTATGGATACAGGTTCATATACAATAACATGAAGTATGGAGGATAACTGATTGCGTGAGTGAATGGTCATGGAGTGGCTGAATGATGGAAATAATGATCATAAATGAACTAAATCTCAACAATATGTATGCATTTCCCCAACTTGACACTTGTCATGTTGGGAGCTACTTTGGCCCACTTGTCCCCAACTTTTGAACTTAGGATAAAATAATTATCCATACTCTATACTTAAGAAATATTAATATAATATTCCTTTTTGGCTTAAGCTCCCTAGTTTAGCCCTTTTTCTTAACTTGCATCCCCTGTCCTTTCTCTAACTAGTGGAGTTTAGTCCCCCATCTCTCTTATTGTGGTCGGTCTATGCGTAGTGATGTATTTTATATTAATGATGAGGCATATACAAAAATAGGTGCACTAGCCTTTAACATCTAGGCTATCTATCCTAATTCCAAACATAAGCATCCTAGCTTATAAACAATGGCTCACCAGCATATAAAACACAACATATACACAAAGGATCCCTGGCCTCAAAATCGTGCACACTTAAGTTGTTGCGTGTTGTATCCTGGAATGTGCACACTTCCTCATTTTATTGTGCAGTACATGCACGTACTATGCCATGAAAGATGCATGCCAAAAATATATTAAACAACTCATCAGCTTAAGTACATTATTACGTTTACAGTTGGGGTTCGGCCTAGGGATATTACATTCAGTCTTGGTTCATAGAACTTCACCTAATCATATGGAAAAGGTATATAATTACTTATTGTTCATGTACTCCAAAAGGTCTCTAAAATTAGAGTAACAAATAAGTCGTAGATTCTTGATTCTACTCTACCATGATAATTCTTTTAGCAAAGTTTAAGGTTTAGTGTGCGAGTAGGCAGGAATGGTTGAAATCTCCTAGTTTAAGGTATTGCTATCTTAACCACTCTCATATATGGGTTACTCAACATACATGCATAGTCCAACATCCATAACCATGTTGAATATTATGGAATATGTGTTGTTCTAAGGGGAAACATAGATAAGGTCAACTAGCTAGCAGTAGTTTGCAAAAATTGCAGAAACTAATGAAGTATAGGTTTTACCTTGTCTAGAAAATCAAGTAGAAATTTCTGAGACAAAAGGTTGGAAGGAATGTGTTGGAGTACAACTACACTAACAATTTTTTTCACAAACATTATATATTTAATATAGCCAAAAACTATTAAAATAAAAATTGTGGGTATGCATGTGAGAATATTACTCTTTTCATTTTCCAATTGCCTAAATATCTAGACTCGGTCCTTAAAATTTAGCTTCCACTGTATTTGTAACATACCCATCCATATTATTAACTAATCATATGCTTTGATACCAATTTGTAACATCCACAACCACCTGCTAGGCTATGCCACTTAAAAAAATTATTTCTCTGATACCATTTTGTAACATACCCATCCACCTAGGCTGGGTCACATCACTCCAAAACAACTTCTCTTGTCATAAAATTTGATACCATACTGTAATGTCTCCATTAACAAAAACACTCAACCAAGTTACTCTGATACTAATTAAAACATAAAACTACACTCTGCAATGCACAATTACATACATATTCATAACAAAAATATACATGCAGCATAAACATAATAAACCATGAAAACATATGCATAATTATTACTGCAACACATGGTTTAATACAAAATTAACACTTATATTTTATTAAAGGTACACCAACTGCATCCAGACCTTCCACATTCCTCCCAGACTTAGAACGCGTTGCTCATAATTCTCAGCAGTGGGTCACCCCCGAGCTGGGGATAGACTCCACTTGGGTAAGGGTTCCTATCCAAGATAAGTTATCTCAGTCAACAGGGAACCCAGTCATAGGTAAACTAGTCACAAGTGACTCAATCACAGGAAAATCCCTCATAGTTACGAATTCATATTGACAGCCTACAGTCCATCATTCCCCACATGCCTGTCCCACCCCAGGAAGTGTGCCCCTTCTCTGCTCAGCAGTCCTTTGACTTCCCCACTTCCCTTCCAGGGCTTCAACAACAAGATGTACCAGAATTGTGTTGGATGTATGGGATGACCCGAGTTCTACCTTAGTTCTCCAACAAAACCCTAGAAACCATTTTCCTCTCTAGTAAACTAGAAGGAAACACTGCACATAGAGTGCACAACACAATCTCACCTGAGATGGCTTATGGGTGACTGCGGGACCTAAATGTTTGTAGTCATGGAAGGGATAGGGCTCATCTGAATGTCAGTCATTGATTCTCTTTTACTTTAGATAACCATATCTACCATTCTACCATCATATTCATTCATTCTACAGAAAATATCATACTTGTTCTATTGAGCGTTGTAAATAAACTTTAACATATTCATTTACTTATCCATTCTTATCATAATAAGAATTGAAACACATACATGAGACACATTCCACACATTAACACAATATTTTACCATGGTTCACCCCTCCTGGCCTACATCCACAAAGATATTCTTCTTCCTATTATTATTCATGAAAATAGGGTGTTGTGTGCATTAAATCCAAAGTCTGTTATACTCCGCGAGGATGTCCAATGTCACAACATGCTCCCCCGCTTGCAACCTGACCCTCAATTAAAATACATAACTCTAAAAAATGACTCCAACTGAGCTCCACAACTCTCAACCAAAACCAATGACTGCAACTCAAGTCAACAAAGGTTCTCCAAAATACTCAAGACTTCTCAACATGTTAATGTAAGATAATGATACTACCCTCATAATAATACCTCTTATCTACCTCATACATCACATTTATAAAAAAAGGTGGGTAAAAACCTAAAAAGAAATTACATTGACTACCAAAACCCTAACCCTAGTTTTTACACATAATAACTTCCTTCACGTGGTTGGTCTTCATTCCTTTCTTTGACTCTACATTGATTTTCCTTAATTCTCGATGTGTTGCTTCCTTTGCCTTCTTGCGTACTTCTTTATCTTCATTTCCTAGAATGTGATTCTTCCTTTGGTCCATTCCTTGGTTACTTCCCTTGTTTTATGTGTTGTACCCCAAAATATTCTGCTCCAATAGGACCCCAACACTTACCTGTGGCTTGTCCCGAGCCACTCAGGAAGTGTGTGCCTCCTTGAGAGATTTTCCAACTCTTGGAATCTTTCTGAAATTTCTTTAGCACAAGTCCTCACATGTGTGCTCTTCTATGCAACATACTACACAGTATACGCAGTGATATGTTCCTTCATCATACCTTCAGCCTCCAACTTTATATTTTCCAGCTGTCCCTTGGCTGTATCCAATTATGTCAACATCTTCTCTGCTTGTTCCTATAATGGCTCCAACAAAGCCTGCCTCATATGTTTCTATGTATGCACATTCTTTAAATATTCCTATAAATTCTTTAATTCATGTGTGCTCCCCAACCTATCCTAAATTTTCATGGCCTTCTTCCTTTGCTTTAACTTCTACACGACCGTGTTGATGCTTTCTTCCTACTGTTCTAGTTCCTGCAACTTTCATCCTCTTGCATACTTTTCCATAGTTGTGAACTTTTGTCATATATCTCTGCAATTTCCTTAACACCCTACGCCATGTACTCTATGTGTGCTACAACTTCCTTCTCTCTCTGTGAGCTTACTTCTGGTGGCATTCATAGGTTCAACTGTGCCATCAAATTTGTTATGTGACTTTTATACTCTTCCATCGCCTGCGCGATCTTCCCAATGTTTTCCTCTATCTATAAGTGAAACCCTTCTTGTGCATTGTCTGGTATTGACTTGAAAACTTCTTTGATACACTCCTCTATCTGGCTAATTCATCGATTTTCCTCATCCTTCTGAACCCACACTTTGTTCAGAATTATCTTCAACGTATCCTTTATGTCATTGGATGTTTATAACTCCGTCACATCTGTGCGTGCTCTAGATTGGATTTCTTTTGCGACGTTGACTTGCAATTTGTACAACAATTTCGTGGGGATCTTGGCCAAAGCCAAGTCCAAGTGATTAATATACTTTATCTATTTTCGTTTTGTATCTCCTTCTATCTGCAACATATCCCAAGTGATAGGAAAAATCTCACTTCCTGACGCTATGATCTGGATTGTTTCATGCACTTGGACTGTATATTCTTGACTAGTCTATGGTGGATGTGCCTTTTCTTTCTATTATACTATACTTAGTTGGAGCTTCACCAAATTTTCCTTCACTTATAATAGTTTCTATATGATCTTCTCTCTTTTCTTATCCATATTGCCCCATGACTTTGCTACACGATCTTGCACTTTTTCTTCCACCATCTCAACATCATCTTCTATAATTGTGAATTTTGGGACATCTTTGTGTGCCTTCATCTTTTTCCTTTGTCCTCCTGCCTACAACACGGTTCTCTTATATGGAAGAGTCTTTGTCTACACTGAAGTTGTAGGTATCTCTATATCTAGGATGTTTCCTCCTCCTTATTCCTCCCACATGGGAACAATTGTTTCCTTATGTGTGCTTCCATTAGTCTTATTCTTTGGTTGTGATCCTCCATTGGTGACTCTGGTGTGATATTTTTATTGCACCGATGGCTTAGGAATTTTTTCTATTGTCTTGGTTTTCTTATTGTTGTGCTCCCTGTACTATCCTTTGTGCGCTCTACAACTTTCCTGGTGTTTGCTGCTGGAATGCTGGTTTTCTACGACGTACTAGCTTCTACTAATTGTTTTCCTTTTTGTCCCTTATTTGATGTCACTGGTACTTTTCACTCATCAGGCCAATATTTCATAGCCCATTGAACTTCCTCTCCAGTGACGCATTACCTCATCTGCAACTAGTTCATCTTTGGGTCCTTTTTAGCCTGAATCCATACATTGTTCTTTGATACCTAGAAATTTTCTATGTCCTTGTGTCCCTCCACCACTTCTGGTGGGATCCTCCATGTCTCTACTACCTTTTCATGTATCTCCTCCAAATACATTGAAAATATGCTCGAGTTGGCCTTTCTTTCTTTTCAGTTGAAGTGTGCCACAATGTTGCATATTGTGTTGCGTGAAACTTTCCTATCCTTTTAAAAATCATGATGTATTTAGGGTGTCTCCATCCCACCAATGCTACCACGAGTAATGTAATTATATTCCTAAGTCTTTGGAATCTTTGGAATCATCTAGAAACAATTTCAATAGGTATGGACTCCAGTTCAATGTAGTCCCCTTCGCACACTGTGCATCTACTGCTATCACCCCTGTTGGTGCCTCCTCCTTGCGACACTTCCTTATAAATTTGCATGCCATTAAATTTGTTGCTAGCCTTGTCACATGTTCACAGATCCTATTAATCACAATTCCCCTGGACCCTCTCACTATTCCATATGTTTTCTTCATTTCCTCTGCCATGTCTTCTCCTTAGTTTTATTGTCCAGATATTGCTCAGTATTATCACCATCATTTGGAAGACCTTTGATTTGCATAATTAGTTCTACATCGATCAATACGATCCTGTCTAACCATAAAATACCTCCATGTACTAACACCAATAATTGTTTGATGCAGTTATTCACATCCTTGTTGCATCCAAAATGAGGGATCTATAGTAAGTTCATTATCCCTATGTTGTATAAACCTGTTATCCACTTCTTTGGCTCAAGTATTGGTATACCTGACACACTTATCCCTTTTCTCTCCATGTATACCTGCGTCTCAAATTCAGGGAATTTTCCTCTATATGCTACGCCATGATATGCATACCTCAATTTTTCTACGCATCCTAAAATGTTGGGAAATATTGTCACTCCTTCTGGTATGCGCGGTATTACTATTGTGAATCCAGGCTATTTTCATGGTGAACTCTGCACTAAATATTTTGCCTTTCTCTTCTTTATTGCAGTTGATGCACTTGCCTCCTGATGCGCTTCTTATTATTCCTTTGCCTCTGATTCTGGTTCTCCTGTAACATCTTCTACTTGCACTTATGCTTCTGTTTGTTGTAATGTCTCTGTGAAAGGTTTGTATTCTACCTAGGTTCATCTGATTCCATTATTTCATCATCTTCACCATTTGTTTTCTATAGCGCTCCCAGAACCGACTGTTGTATAGGGTTTTTTTCTTCAACAGGGTTTTGTGCTTCAGTCCTTGGATCTACATCCATATTCTCAACGACATGCTCCTGTTATTCAATGGGTGTTGGAATCATTAGTTCCGGTGATGGAATCACTTCTACGTCGAAAAATCCTTCTTGTACACTATGGTTTTCCACTTATGGTACTTGCTCTGGCAGTGATCTCATGTTGTTGTGGGTTCTTCTTGACATTTTACTGGGTTCTCTAACCTTCAGTGGTGCCATACTTCAAATTATTGAACCCGGTGATCTGAATCTATACTGGAAACTCCGAGGATGTCTGGTTGCTCTATGTGTTTGTTGTTCTTTCTCTCCTTAGCTCTCATTCGCTCCAAGTCACAATGAGGCTTATCCTGCAAGTTACCCGATTTTATATTGCTTGTCATAAATTATCTGTCGTACTCCACTTTTCTGTTAACCACCTTTTTTTTTTTTTTCTGACCAATTTCTGTTTCATCGCATTGCGTTTTCATTCTGTCACATTTATCCGGTGCGTGGTAAGTTTAATTATGTCGCACAGTGTTTTCAAGTTCTGTCATACCTCTTTCTGTCTTCTACTGGACGCTATATTTCCCAACTGTCTATCTATCACTTGTTCCTCTACCTACTTCTTTTTGAATTTTTCTCATTTTTCTACTTTTTTATTCTCTTTTTCTTCTTTAAGATCCTACTATATACAATATGTATAGGTCTATTTTCTGCATTGCAAATACTAAGGGTTAATGGGTCGACTATCCCTATATAGTTTCAATCAACTACCATTCACCAAACCTTGAATTTAATTGCCTGCTAAATCCTGTAGCTGCACAACACCTCCATCTATCACATAATTTATCTCATATGTCCCTAGCCAATGCATCCTGAGCTTCCCTAGGTGCTGCAAGTATTTACTGTCGTAGAGGATAATCAAATATCCTTCCTTAAATTTCTTCTTCTTAACATGTCTTTCATGCTAGGATGTACCATTTTCTTTCTATACCACCTGATGGAAACCAACTATGATCCTTTCTTCTTCTAATTCCATAATTTGATCCAATCTTTCTTGAGATGCGTCTCTTTCTTTCATGTTTGTAATAGTTGTAATGCACAAAATAGGTATCAAATACTCCAAGGGAACTACTTATTATTGTCCATACACCAACCTGAAAGGTGATTTCCCTGTTAGCTTCTTGCATGTAGTTCTATAGGCCCATAACACTGCTGGTACCTTCATATCCCAATCATCCCTATTTACATTGCAAATATTTGTTAAGGAATTCTCCAATATCTTGTTAAATGCTTCGTCTGTCCCATTATCTTGAGGGTGATAAGGAATTATCTTCTGATGATGTATCTCAAATTCTTCAAGCATTTCCTGGATTGTATTGTTGATGAAATGAGTACCTCGATCACTCATGAGGATTCTATGGCATCCAAATTTTGTGGCGTTGCATTCTTTGCACTGCAATCCTTCACTACTGTTGCCTCATCCCATCTGGTTAAGTATTCTATTGTTGTAATAATATATCGCTCTCTTGATCTTCTGGCTGGTGGAATAATTGGTCCTATAAAATTTACTACCCACTTATCAAATACTTGAAAAGTAACCTGAGATCTCAATGGAATCTCATCCCTCCTGGATGGCTTTCCAACCCTCTAACAAACATCACAATTTTGACAGTACTCCTTTGCATCCTTGTGAACTATTGGCCACCATAATCCCATGTGCAATACCTTATGAGAAGTAGCTTTCCCTGCATAATGTCCTCCAGCTATGCCTTCATGTTCTTCTACCAAAATGATGGGATTTTCATGCTCCATCACACATCTTCTCAAAATGTTGCCTGCACCAAGTTTGTATAAATGTACTGCAATTAATTGATAGTCTGCAACTCTGACCACCAAATTTTTCTTCTGCATAGTATTAAACTCTTTTGGGGAAAATATTGTACTAAAAAACTCAATAATGTCAGCAAAATACTCATCAACAATATGTACTGAAAAAAATTGTGCATCAGGGAAGTTGTCCTCCAAACTGTTTGGTTCTTCTCCATTAGTAATCCTTGACAGATGATCTGGCCCTGCATTCAATCTTCTAGGCTTCACCACAACTTCAAATTCAATATCCTAAAACAATAGTAACCATTTGCATATTGTTCCCCCAACATTGGCCTATTAACCAAATATATAAGCATATAATGATCTGTAAACATCTTAAAGTGATGTCCTAACAAGTAATGTATGAATTTATGTAATGCATATACCATGGCTAGAACTTATCTTTCTGTTGTGTTTTAGTTCTGTTCTGAATCTGAAAACTTCCTGGTTGCAAATGCTATAAGGTGATCTATATCACCTTATATTGGATGTGTCAATAATGCTCCAAGTGCTATTGATGATGCATCCACATGCACATGAAATTCTTTTGACCAATATGGAAATACTAAAATTGAAGAGTACACTTGGTCATAAAGGATATTACAGGAAATTCATGAGGGGATATGCATAGATTATTGTGCCAATGGAGAAATTTTTGAAGAAGAATACTAAATATCAGTGGAACGAGGAGTGCCAGAATATTTTGGACATTTTGAAGGAGAATAATGAGTGCCCAACCTTTGCGCACTACTTGGGAACACCATCATAAGAATATGGTGACTATGTCATAAGAAGATAAGAACAAGTAGGGAATTCATGTCCCCAAGTAGTGTGCAAAGGTTGGGCACTCATTCTTATGATGACATTATTTTCTACAAAATGTGCACCGGGCGTCTTCCCTCTTTTCCTTTCCCTTATTTTGATTCAACTGAAATGTTAGGTTTTTTAGGTATGCTCTCATCTCTTCCAAAGATGGATATGTTTTCTTATACTGATTTTCCTCTAACTGTAAGGCTTCTTGTAGAGACTCGTTCTAACTTTGGAATTTTCGTTGCCTCAAAGGATACTTCAAGTGTGGAAATAAAGAGTCAACAAATACATGTCTATGCTGCATATCAGTAATAGGTTATCCTATTAGATTATTTACTACAAGACCCATATACCAATCTAATGCATGGTCTCTAAATGTGATTTCCAACTGCAAAACCTTTGTATCTTCATCTGTAATATGCTTAGCTACCCAAATCTTGTCACAAATGAACATATGATTTTCTAGGTACTCTGAACCTTCTCCTCAGAACTCTGGTAACCTAATAGTTAGATCTACTCCTACCATTGTGAATTTTAATGTAATACCACCTCCACACGGTGTAGAGACCTAACTAATACTTGTTGAACTTATACTTCTACTTGAATTGCCACTGGACCCACGTCCTGTAAAAATCCTTCTACCACTAATCACTTGTTGGTTAACCCGTTTTTATTCTTCAGACGTCTTAGTCACACATGGGGTTGTGGGTTCCACACTAATTCATATCTGTAATGGAGAGCCTTCTTCTATGCTAGACCCTTGACCTCTTATTTTCCTCTCATATGTGGTGCACAAGATTTTCTCAATCTTCCTCGTCGCATGGAGATCCTCTACCTCTTCCTCATCCCTGGCCAAGCCCTCTCACTTGACTACTACCCGCTTCTTACTATTGATCTTATATTGGTAGGGTCATTCGTTGTGCTTCACTCCCGCTCTGCTTAATATATCCTTGTTATGTTCCTCATCCATCATGATTGGGTCCATTTCTTCCTTCTTTTGGCCTCTCTCCAGAGCCTTCTCCATATCTCCCATGTGTGAAAATTAATTTAAGTGTATAATTCCATTATCATCACTCCTCTTGCATGCAATATGATCTTGATCAATGTGTAAAATGACCTAATGTACCTCCCTCTTGGTCCCTTAAAAAATTCCTACTCTGCAACAATGTATGACTTTGCGGTATCTACTGCAAACTCAGTAATAAACCCTTCAATAATATTGTCTAACCAAAAATCCATTGTATGTGTGAATATATGATTGGTGGGATGAGTATCGTTCAACCTTGATATCCACTCTTGTAAAAAATCTGGGAAATAGTAGAAAAACGATTCATGTAAATTAGTAAACACATACCTCTATAAATAATGGCGCGATGTATACTTGGAACTTTTGTTATCTTTCTGCGCAAACTCGAGCTAATGTGTTTCCAACCATCTTTCAATTTTTGTCTTAGTCAGATTCCATGGCCTGAACATCCCTTTATACCACTGGATTTTCTTCACTAAACTTCTCATTAGATCCCATCTAGGTTGTTCTTCTGAGTTCCAGTTGGCAACAGAACCATTTTTTGGATGTATGGGATAACTTGGGTTCTACCTTAGTTCTCCAACAAAACCCTAGAAACCATCGATCCCTTTGGTAAACCAGAAGGAAGCACTGCACACAAGGTTCACAGTGCAGTCTCACCTGAGATGGCTTATGAGTGACTGTAGGACCCAAATGTCTGCAGTCATGGAAGGGATAGGGCTCATGGCGATGTCAGGAATTGATTATCTTTTACTTCATATAACCATATCTACCATTCTACCATCATATTCATTCATTCTACATAAAATATCATACTTATTCTATTGCATGTTGTAAATAAACTTTAACAGATTCATTTACTTATCCATTCATTTATCATAATAAGAATTGCAACACATACAAGAGATACATTCCACACATTAACATAGGATTTTACCATGGTTCACCCCTCATGGGATACATCCACAAATATCTTTTGCTTCCTATTATTCTTCATCAAAATAGGGCATTGCACGCATTACATCCAAAGTTTGTCATACTTTGTGAGGCTAACCGATGTCACACCAAGATCCCCATATTGTGACCTAACCATCAATTACAATCCATAACCCTTAAAACTGACTCCAAATGAGGTTCACAACTCTCAACCAAAACCAATGACTGTAACTCAACTCAACAAAGGTTCTCCAAAAGAATCAAGACTTCTCAACATGTTAATGTAAGTTAATGATACTATCGTCATAATAATATCTCCTATCTACCTCATACATCATATTTATACAAAATGGTGGGTAAAAAACCATTACATTGACTACAAAAACCATAACCCTATTTTTTCCACATAATAACTTCCTTGGCCTAGTTGGTCTTCATTCCTTTCTTTGACTCTGCGGTAATTTTCCTCAATTCTCGACACACTGCTTCCTTTTACTTCTTGTGCATTTCTTTCTCCTCATTTCCTGGCATGTGATTCTTCCTTTGGTCCATTCCTTATCTATTTTCCTCATTTTTTGCACTGTACCCTAAAATAGCTTGCTCCAATAAAGTCTCAAAGCCATGTCGTTGTAGTTTATCACCTCAGGAAAATACTTCCCTACAATTCTCTCCCTTGGAGAGAATGCAAAGTCCTATGGGCCTGACTACAATATTCATGACATAATATATTATACATAACATAAAATATGTAGCAAGAAATGACAAAATAATAATGATATATCCATAAAAATATCTGAAGAACACTAGAATAACACCAGAATAATCACCAGGAAAAGCACCTTTATTATGATAGCAATGTTCACTTACCTCTTCCAGGGGGAAACCTCCAACAAAGTAGAGATCTATTACAATAATATCCAAGAAAAAATATCCAATTCATCCTACTCTTATTTATACTAATTCTACCTTCTAAGGAATCTTCTAGAGGAAGATCTTTGTAGAAGTGTAAGCTTCTATTAGGCCTTCTTACATTGACTTATTATTATTTATTTATTAGGCCTTATTAACTAAGGTCATACTTTATTAAATATAAAACATATCCTACTAGATAATTACCCATGGATATGGGTTAGGATCGGATCCTAACATGCCATCCCCCTTCAAAAGAAACCATGTCCTGAAGGTTACAGGTGCAAAAACTGCTGAAGTATGAACGTCGGTTCCCAGGTCTCCTCCTCTGGTGTTGTGTCCTTCCACTTGATCAACACTTCCTTAATAGTGCATCCACGCAAATAAAGTTCATGTTTATTGAGGAATGCTTCCGGTTGGAGCCATAAGGAACCTTATTCATATAATTCAGACAAGATGGTTTGGACTCTACAATTCTTTCCCACTACTTTCTTTAGACAGGAAACATGGAACACCGAATGTATTTTGGAAATAGCAGGAAGGGCCAATTTGTAATCCATAGAGCCAATACACTTGAGGATATGGTAGGGTCCATAAAACTTAGGTTCCAATTTGTGATGTCCTTGAGATTTGAGATATGTTTTCTTGTAAGGTTGGAGCTTGAGAAACACCTGAGCATCTTCCTAAAAAAACTGTTCTGAATGATGTTGGTCGACCTGCTGCTTCATATGATTTTGGGCCATGTGGAGGTTAACCTTCAAAGCCGCTAGAGTGGTTGTGTGTCCTTGCAAAATTGTATCAATAGATTGGATCTTGGATGTGCCAGGAATATAGGTAGTGACTGTCAGTGGCCTTTGGCCATACAATGCTTCATATGGGGTAATTTTAGTTGCCGTATGATAGGAATTATTGTACCACCATTCTGCCAAGGGAAGCCAATACACCCACTGGTGTTGTTTTTATGAAGCAAAACAATGTAAGTAGGTTTCCAAACATTTGTTGACAACTTCCATTTGGTCGTCAAAATAGGGGTGATAAGTTATGCTCATGTTCATTTGGGTGCCCTGCAATTTAAACAACTCTTGCCAAAATGTGCTGGTGAAAGTGGGGTCATGATCAGAGACAATAGAGGTTAGCATGCCATGTATCTTAAAAACATGATCAAGGAAGACTTGTGCTACTAGTGTTGGTGTGAAAGGGTGAGGTAAGGGACAAAAATGAGCATACTTGGAGAGGTGATCAACCACCACCATGATGACAGACTTGTTCCTAAGTTTAGGAAGGCCCACTATAAAATCCATGGAGATTTATGTCCACATAGAAGATGGAATGGGTAAGGGTTGTAGGATGCCTAGAGACTTGACCGTTTCACCTTTCTTATGTTGTCACACCTCACATTCTATGACAAATTGAAGTATATCCTTCTCCATGCATGTCCAAAAAAAATAATGACGAGCAGAAGCATATGTCTTTTAGAAGACCGGATGACTTGCTATAGCTGAGGAGTGCAACTCATTTAAGATCCTAGGATTGAGTGACGAGGAGGGTGAGAGAACCAAGCAATCCTTATATCGAAAAATATTATCCTGCCAGCTATAGCCCGTGGGAGGATTAGGGTCCTCCTGAAGACGCCGAATTAATTTGGAGGTAGTCTGGTGCGTTAACCACTCTTGGCACACTTCTTCAATCCAATTAAGGATTGGTAAATTTAACACAAATATGGAGCCGTCCTCAACATGTTGTCTTGAAAATTCATCTCCTACTATGTTATATTTTCCCTTTTTGTATATGATTTCATAATCATAACCCAACATTTTTGTTAGCAACTTATTTCTTTCTGGGGATGATAATCGCTGCTACAAAAAATATTTTAGGATATGGTGATATGTTTTAATCTGAAAATGATGTCCTAAGAGATATGTTATCCAGGTGTGCACCTCATGGATAATAGCCATCATTTATTTTTCATATGTAGATCAACCCATATTGCGACCACTCAATGATTGGATAGTAAATGCCAAGGGTCGACCATCTTGGGTGAGCATTGCACCTATACCCATTCTTGAAGCATACAATTCCACCATAAAGGTTTATTTGAAGTCAGAAGATGCTAGGATAGGGGTAGTGCACATAGCCTGCTTTAACTTTGTGAAGGCTTGCTCAACAACATGTGTCCAATGAAATGAATTCTTCTTAAGGAGGTCAGTCAAAGGCTTAGCAATTTTTCCATAATGGTTGACAAATTTCCTGTAATAGCCTATGACACCCAAAAAAACCCTTAGGAACTTTAAGTTAGTTGGTTGTGTCCATTATTGCATATATTGTATCTTTTTGGGGTCCACTTTTACCCCATATCTACTGACAATGTGCACCAAGTATTCCACTTTGTTGGCGCCAAATGAACATTTGGTATTTTTGACAAACAATTTCTTTTCCTGCAACAAGTTAAGAAATTTGTCCACATGAAGAAGATGACTATCCTAGGTGTGGCTATAAATGAGGATGTCGTCAAAGAAAAACAGGACAAATTTCTAAAGGTAAGGTTTCAATAGTTTATCCATGAGACTTTCGAAGGTGGATGAAGCATTGCAAAGGCCAAAAGGCATGACCAAGAATTCATAATTTCCCTCATGAGTTATGAAAGAAGTCTTCAGAATATCTACCTCCTTCATCCATATTTGGTGATAACTGGATTGAAGGTCTAATTTGGTGAGTACACATGAACCTTGTAGTTCATCCATTAAATCATCAATGACGGGAATGAGAAATTTATCTTTGATGGTCAGTTTATTCAGGGCACTAAAATTATAGCACATGTGCCAAGTACCTTCTTTCTTTAAAACAATCACCACTGGTGAATAATATGGGATAGTACTAGGGAGAATTACCCCCGCTGCCAGTAATTCAAGTACCATCTTTTCTATTTCATTTTTATGAGAAAAGGGATATATGTAGGGACATATATTGGAGGGTTGACTATCTGACAGGAGAGGGATGCTATGATCATGCTCACCTATGGAAGGAGGTAAGGCTGTAGGAATATCGAATATCTTGGTGTACTTGTCCAAGATGAGTTGCAGGTTAGGAGGAACTACTTAAGAGTCTTATTCTGTGACCTGGATGGCATTAAATTGAGAAATCACACCATGGTGGCATTTATTCAAGAGTTTTTCCATCCTATGAGAGATGATGATTTCAGGAGAGCCCACTTGGAGACCCATGAGATTATAGGGGTGAGCTTCTTGGGTGAAGCTCATATATAATTATTGATAATGCATTGTGATCGGCCCTAGAGTGAGAATCCATTCCATGCCTAATACAATATCACAACCACCCATGGAAATAGAGAACATGTGGATTTTTAGATGGTTATCACCCATTTGGAGTTTAAATTCTCACACTAACCCCCACACTTCATAGTACTACCATTAGTGATGAGGATTTGAAAATTACAAATAGGGCGGAAAAATCAATGGATCTCATTAGAGAGCCTGCGATGAATAAAAGTATGGGTTATACCACTCTCAATCAACACCACAACTGGCCTATGTTTAATGTATCCATTGATCTTCAATGTTTGTGGGGCCGAAATACCTAAAATTGCATGAAGAGAGATGACCAGTTCCATGGATTCGATCGGCATGACAACTGGATCTTCGATAGCATCACTTGGTTGAGCCACCTCTTTGTCTGAAGCCTCATCTCATGGGATGTTATCATAGGAAGAGGAAACTAATGCATCAATCTAGACTAACTTTTGTTCTCTACATTTATGCCCTGGTGCATACTTTTAATCACAATAGTAGCAAAGGACTTTCTTGCGATGTTCCGCCATTTCAACTGGAGAGAAATTTTGGACCTTCAAAGTTTGGGTCAGAGCAGGGGTAGCCCCTAGGAGAGGATGGTTGGTAAATGGATCCTTCAGGGATGGAACCTGGAGGATGGTCTCTACTTCCCTGGCTAATTGGCATGCTTGGAACCAGGTAGTAGGATGATGCATGTTCACATGAGCCTTGATATCTTCTTTTGAATCACTAATACAATATTCTAGGTAAAAGTCATCAGATAAGCCCTCGATACGGATAACCAACTGTTCAAATGTTGTGATGAATTCTATGACAGATCCAGTTTGGCACAATTTGGTGAGTTGTCCCAAAAATTGTGATTCTTTATCAAAATAGGCAAAAATGTCTTTGGATAACATGTTCCAATTGGGAGGTCCTGGATAACATTTCTTATGCAATTGCCACCATTTCCAGCATTCTTGATCCAAGTACAAAACCCCTACATGGATTTTGGTCTCATCATATCTAATATCATGAAGGTTGAAGTATTGTTCCATTTGAAAAACCCACCCAGTTGGGCTGGAAGCATCAAATTTATGCATGTCAACTTTGGGCACCTTAGTACAAGAAGGTGGAGAACCCCAAGGGGAGCAGGAGGATTGAGTATGTTCATAATGAGAAGACTGAAGTTCTTCTGGGGTTGGCTCAACATTCTTACCCTTGAAGACTTGCACTAATTTATTGAATTTTTGTTCAAGGGGTGTGGTGAATTCATTACAAAGGGAATCTATGTTGCCATCAATGTATTGTTCCAGGTGGGACACTTTATCGTCCATGGTTTGTTAGGAATGAGAGCGAGTGGTAGTCATGGTAATGGCTTAGGGAGTAGTGGAGGTGTCAAGATGGAAAAATGGTCTTAAAAATGATAGGTACCTGGGTGATCAGGAAAAAGAGAGGAATCCAATGGGATAGGTCCCAAGAAAGGCGTCCTAAAGGGGGTTGGATCCACTGGAAAAAAGGCTTAAAATTGAAGGGTACCACTGTGATCATAATGAAGAGAGGAATGCAATGGGATAGGTCATAAATAAGGGTGTTGATAGGCCCTAATGTTTTTTGTTTTACTCCGGAGTTATACTCCGAACTGAATAATACTGCAGAGGTGGAATGCCCAAATTATTAAGAGGACAAAATATGTAGTAATTTTGCAACCCCAATGCAGGCGACAAGGTTGCATTGCAATAGATCTTGTCTTTTCTTTTTTTGTTATGTTCCCATGGGTTAGGGTTTGTAGAGAATATACATTCAAGGGTTTTCCCTGTGATATAGCTCTCTTATATATGTGCAGGGTCCAACAATAGTACTCGACCCAATATCTCAGGGAAGCAACTAGAGAGGATAGATTGTACCCTTAGCCGTACTACCCGACTACCCAGGTACTAGAGAGTCACTTCCCGAGTGTTGTTCTCGGTGACACTATAGTAGTCAGGCGATTGATCGGTTTATCTAAGGAGGGCTTCATGATTCCTAGGTTGATCCATATGCAGGTGTTGTCTGATGCACTACCACTCGAAGGGGTACCAAGAGGGGTTACAAGGGTGGCCAACAGATGTGCGCTTAAGAACCACTTGTATTTCCTATGTGTATGACTCCCTGACCATGGGTTTATGCACATAATGACAGATCTCTATAGCTTAAAGACGCTGAAATACATCTCTATCGTGAAATTTTTTATCCCACAAGTCTTTCCCTGGAAAGAGATATGATACCACTTGTAATATTCCTGATACAATATATTATGTAGAATAGAAAATATCTGGCAAGAAATGACAAAATAATAATGATATATCTAGAGAAATATTTGAATAACACCATAATAACACCAAAATAATCACCAGGAAGAGAAAATTTATTATGATAGAAATGTTCACTTGCCTCTTCAAGGGGGAAACCTCTAGCAGAGCAGAGCTCTATTACAATAATCTCCAAGACAAAATATCCAATGCCTCTTACTCTTATTTATACTAATTCTACCTTCTAAGGAAACTTCTAGAGGAAGATCTTTCTAGAAGCAAAAGCTTTTATTAGGTCTTCTTACATTGACTTATTCTTCTTTATTTATTATGCCTTATTAACTAATGTCAACCTTTATTAAATAGAAAACATATCCTACTAACTAATGACCCATGGAGAGGGGTTAGGATTGGATCCTAACATTGACAACCCACCTCTCCAGTCCAACTCTCCAAGATAAGCAATGTATAGGTATCTGCGACAATAATCAACAAAATAGTGAGTAACAACAAGGTTCAATGATGGTAATAGTCAGGTATAGATCACACTCCATCCTCCCTCCCATGATCATTGAATCTTAGAAAAAGGTAGTAAGTACAAACTATTTGGATGCATGTTCCCAACATGACACTTGTCATGTTGAGAACCATCTTCAGTCCACCCGTCCCTCTCCCTAGGACTTAGGATAAATAATATCCATACTTTATAATTTAAGAAATATTAATATAATATTCCTTTTGGTTTAATCCCCCTTAACTTAGCCACCTTAACCTCAACTAGTAGAGTTATCCCCCCGTACTCTTTTACGTGGTTGGTCTGTCGTAGTGATGTATTTTTGTTATATTTTCATGTGATTACATTTACATTCTTAGTACATAAGTACTGATCTTTTTGCATCTAGTCTCACCAACCTCAAAAACATAAATATCGCGCACTAAACTAGTGCACACAGAACTTCTGGGATGTGCACACTCTTCTTTTAGTGCACCACCCTCACACACTTACATAGGTGCATGTTACATCATGAAATATACACCAAAAAGGCTCTTCGGCCTCCAAAGTCGTGCACCAAGTCGGTGTGCATTGAATCTTGGAATGTGCGCCATCCCGGAAGGATCTTCTTTTAATGCCATTCTTTCACACTTATATCAGTGCACACAATATACTTCAAGTTGTTCCTCTTTTAGTGCACCATTCTTGTGCACTTACACAAATGCATGCTATATATATTAAATTGCGTGCTATAATCCCTTTAAGTTGCATGCACTCTTTTGGTACGAGATTCACATGTACTAACTCAATGCGCGTTGCACCAAACCAAAGATCTTGTTCCTTCATCTCACCAACTTATATGTAAAGTACAATTACATTTATATGTACAATTTGGGGTTCATCCTAGGGGTATTACAATATTTGAAACAACCCATTTTGAAGTTTCGTGGAAACTTGTCATAGAGAACATATCTAGTAGAAAAATCACACAAAGCTTGCAATAGAGAAAAGAGAAAGAAAGACGAGATTGAGAGAAATAATGAATTGTATTATTGAATGAGTAAAACGAATAATAAACATGATATACTCTACATGGCTAAGTGAATGTGCCATAGTAGTGATCTACAAAGATCTATACACTCACTGATAGAAACCGAAGTAATCTTCCACCTAGCCTAGTTAACTAGTCCGTGCAATCATCAGTTAACTGAGTCACGCGCGTGGAGGTGAGAGAAACTAATTGATCTAGATTATGCTAAGAAAGAAATGAGATACAAATGAAAAAATATAAGAGAACATAGAAATACAATGAAACCCAGCTTCTATTAATGAATAAAATAGAAAAATATTGTAGAACACAAACTGGCTAGAATGGGGTAGCTTATCTTTGAAGAGAAAGAGATGTTGGCTACACTCCATTCTCAAAAATATTTACATCACACTCCATTGTCTGCTTAAAGTGCCTCCTTAAATTCAATTATATATGAGAGAGTGAGAGGATAATAATTCCCACTATGCATGTGAGATAAATTGGTATAAGTGTACAAAATGCCATAGGCTTGTAAAACACTAGGACATCCTGAGAAGCCACCCATCCTAGTACTACTCTAGCCCGAGCACACTTAATTGCAAAGTTCTAATGGGATATTAGGAATTAACCTCTATGTTGTAAGCATGTACATAAGACCACTAGGAAACCATTTCATGATGTTTGTAATTAACAAATGGAGATGGAATTACATTACATTCCCCATCAAAAGGGTGAATACCATGGTTTATCAAAACCATGAGCTTGAAAATGTTGATTCAATGGAAAAGGTAGATGGACACCGATATCCACCTAGATTATTCCTACCCCCTTGGGAGGAAATGGTCTCCATCACGTCAAGTTCCCTTAGGAGACAGGGAAACTTTTTTTGAATATTAAACTTGGTGAGATGCCTACATTGTTGAAGTAGTTGTCCTATTTGTAGTTGGTATTAGTCTGTTGAAGGATTCCGTGAACCTGTTTTTGGAGGTGTGGGTCATGTTCAACAAATATGGATGCATTATATACCTTGGTATAATTATTGGAGTTCTTTGTCGGTGAAGATTAAAAAAAAATAGTTATATCAATGGGGGCTAATGGTTGGAACCCCAAGCACACCTGAAAAGGGTCATGGCCAATATAGCTATGTTGAACATATGGAAGAATCTCATTATTTGGAAGGGAGTGTCTATATATTGGACCATTGGGTAAGGGAGAACTGATCACTAATTTCAAGGAATTATTGACTTGGTAGTACAAAGGAACCCCCATAGGTGAAAATATATTTGTGTGCTCCTCTACAATCTTTTTGACCTGCTTATGTTGTATAGAAAGGTATTGGGCTGAGGCTGTAGTGGTCGCAGTGAACTATACACCATCTGAATGGATCGTGAAGAGGGGAAACTTTGTGGTCTTAGGGATTACTTTGCAGAACTATTTTTTTGAGATCAATGAAGTGGTAGTATTTGAAGATACCTCTGGTACCCTATAGAGATGACCTCCCAGAGTAACAATGCCACTATAGGGCTGAGACTCATATATAGCATGAAATTTCCACATATATGGTTTTCCTAAAATAACATCATAGACATCAAGTGGGGAAACATCACACAATACCTCATCCTAATGACACAGATGTCTCGTTCCTATCTCAACCATATGATAGTGTATGGTTGGGGGTGTGGCATCATTGGTAGCTTCAATCTCTTGACAACCTTGGTTGAGATCATGTTCTTATTATTCTCATTGTCAACAATAAAATGTAGCAGGGTCCCCTTTACCCACATCTGCGAGTGGAAGAGGCGCTCAATCTCCTCCAAATCCTCTGGTTCTTCTGGTTGTATTGTTGTGGCCTGAATGGTCACAGTGGGTTCTACATGAATGATTTATTTCCCTTTATTGTGCTATGAATCAAAGTCCAAGTTAGGTTTTGATTCTTTTTCTTTGAGATCAACCACCAATGATTGTTTCGAGCGAAATTAATCAATGTTGTTCCATGGGATTGGAACTCACACCACTTTTTGGTGTCTTTTTTAGAATTTTTGTTACCTCTTCTTTTCCTATGTCTTGGAATGACTCTCTTGAGGTTGGCCTTACTTTCTCTATCCTTCATTCTATGAGTTAGGGTTACCTTTTCCATGCTTTTGTTGTGGTGTATTTTCAAATCCGAACTTCTTCTTACTTTGTTACTTGAATTTATGCTCAATTTTGACTGCATATCAATAAGCATCTCCCAATGAGGAGATGTCCAAGAAATCCATCTATATTTGGATGTACCTATGAATACCACCATGATACTTCGAAACTAGGTGCCACTCGGAGTCTTTGATACCCATATTTAAGCAGAAGGTATGAAATATGTTAGTGTACTCCGACACCATCTGGTCTCTTTTTGGACATAGAGTCATCCATCTCATGTGCTGGTCATCATAGTTTCTGATAGGGTAGAACTCCTCCTTGAGGTCATCTACAAAGGTTTGCCAAGTGGGTTCTCTCTCGAATGGATTATATTAATTCATGGTGTACCTCTCCCAGTAACCTTCCCACCAATATCTGACATGCGGAAGGGATTTAAGAAGTGCGAAGGTGATATTTTTTCTCTCAAACAATTTTTGGACAGAGTAATAAGCTTCTACTAGATTCAACCATTTTTCTAGAACATCTACATCTATCTAGCCTTCAAATAAGGGGATATCGAAATTGACTTGTACTTTGAATGGTGTCGGACCTTTGAAATGTCTTCTTGTTGAATATTCCTTGGCCGCCATCGAGAGTCATTGAAGAATATGAGAGAATTTTTCCATCATCTCATTCCTTTGTCACACAAAGGCTTCCTAGAGAAAAGTCTTGAAAGGATCTCCTGCTCTGTCATCTCTCTTTTTTTCTTCCATGGGAGGTCATTGGGGCTGGCCATAGTGGTTTTCCTCAAGAAAAACTATCTCGAGATCCAACTCTCTATACCATGACCTCCTTGGGGACATATGCTCTGAGAAACGACAAGGAACACGTTGCTTTGATACCACTAATCTAGATAGTGCTGAGAACAAAATGAGATACAAATGAAAATATAGTATAGAACACAACAATACAATGAAACCCAAATTCTATTAATGAATAAAATAGAAAAACATTGTAGAACACAAACTAGCTAGAATGGGGTAGCTTATCTCTTAAGAGAAAGAGATTTTGGCTATAGTTCATTCACAACAAGCTTTACATCACACTCCATTGTCTTCTTAAAGGGACTCCTTCACCTCAATTATATATGAGAGAGTGAGAGGCGAATAATTCCTATGATGCATGTGGGGTAAATTGGTCTAAGTTTAAAAAATTCCATAGGCATGTAAAATACTAAGATTTCCCAGATAGTCACCCATCCCAATACTACTCTAGCTCGAGTGTGCTTAACTAAAAATTTATAATGGAATTCGATGCATTAAAACTATGTTGTAAGAATGTATATAAGAACACTAGGAAATCATTACATGATGTATATAATTAACAAACAACGAGGAATTACATTACATTCCCCATCAAAAGGGTGAATATCATGGTTTATCAAAACCATAGGCTTGAAAACATTGATTTAGTGGAAAAGGTGGATGGCCACCGAGATCCACCAATATCACTAATCCATGCACATGATATGTTTCCTCCTAGCTGCATGCATGTGATATGTAACCTCCTGGTGAGTAAACCAAGGTGAACATGCAACTTCAGGGGTTAACACCGAGGTTTCCATGCACACGTTACCACCACAAGTCTAACTGAGGTGTAACTCACTCTAAACTGAAGAGGGAAGGTGCTCTATTTTGTAGGGGAATATTATTGAGAGAGAATATTATCATCTAAATAAGAACTCTCAACATTAGACTATCAAAATTAGGAAAATAATTACCTAGGCGAGTGTGTAATATCTCCAACACCCCCCTCGAACACTAATAGGGTGTCAATGATGAATGGGTCCCAACAACCAAGGCCATGTTAGGTACCCATTTACAATGCATATAAGAATGAAAACTAAAAATAGAAGAAAGATGGAAAACCTCATGGGAACCCCCCCCAAAGTACAATGTATCAAAAAAGAAGAAGGAGAAAGGAAGCTACTAAGAAAATGTGTCCTTCACTCTAAGAAGATCATGCGAGAAGTAGAAATTCTACTCATTAAATGTCTTGGTGAATATGTATGCATCCTATTTATTGGATGGACAATAATACAAATCAATGATCATGTCATGTACCAACTCTCCAATGTAATTCATAAGGATCTCAATGTGTTTGGTCCGCTATCACTACACCAGGTCTCTACAAAACTTCTGAGTACTTTGATTGTCACACAAAATTATATTGGGATGATGGAATTGGATGTCGAGCTCAGTGAGGAAGTTTTGAAGATAAATTTCCTGAATAACGATGTTGATCACTCCTTTGTAATCGACCTTTGGTGATGATAAATAAATTGTTGATTTCTTTTTGCTTGACCAACAAATGGGACCGGAACCCAAACTATGTGCATACCCAGAAGTGTTCTTTTGATCTATGCTATTTCCATCCCAATTAAAATATTTGAATCCCATAAGATCCAACGCACAACCTACTGCATAGTGGATCCCATAATTGATGGTGCCATGAACATATTTGAGGATGCGCTTGGCATCCTTCCAATGTATCTCATGAGGCTCTTGCATGTACCTGGAAACTACCCCTATTTATTATGAGAGATCTAGTTAGGTGTGGGTGAGATACATAAGGCTCTCCACAAGTTGTTGATACAAGGTGCTATCCACCAATGGTGTATCCTTTCCATCCTCAATATGTACCCCATACAAAAGGGTGTGGTTTCTAACTTGCAGTCGGTCATGTGGAATCTATCTAAAAGATCCCTGACATACTTAGTCTGAGATAACTTGATACTTGAAGCATCCTCACTGATCTCGATAAAAATAAAAAAGTGCAATGGACCCATGTATGTCATAGAAAACATGTCACGTATAATTTCTTTGACCACAACAATTGTTGAGGCTGAACCTCCTCTGATTAGGAGGTCATACACATATAGAACTAAGATCAACAAGGAGTCTTAGGTTCTCATCATGTAGACATTTGGATATGATTTACATCTAAACAAATGTTGAGAAATAAAATAAGCATCCATCTTCGCATACCATGCTCTAGGCACCTTCTTGAGGCCATAGAGTGGATTTTTTGTAGATTTCAACCTTGTACAATTATTTATTACAAATAGATTCTCAATAAAAATAGAAAAGATACAATGTCACACACACACACACATTACACAAAGATTTTACCCTAGAAACCCGAATCTGGAAAACCAACAACCTATTTAGAGGTGCATCTCTAATGTTTTATTCATCATAATATTCATTGTTTACAATACAATATACGTATAGAATCCCACAACATCCAAAACCCTAATCCATTGGCCTGGATTAGTCAACAACCCTAATTCCTTAACTGAAATTAGAAAAACATTGGTGAAACCATGTACCGAAAACCCGCCAAAAATAGATGCAAAGAATCAACAATTTGTTTTCGGGGGATTTTCCCATGAGCCCCCCCCACCCTCCAAGGATCTCATATTAGTGTACAATACATGGGGATAATTTTTCAAAGAATATAACACATGCCCAACATTCTCCCACTTGTTGTTTTCTTTACATACAGGGGATTATAGGATTACATAGTCAATAATATTGGGAAACAATTCCCATAGATCCTCTACACCAAGAGAACTTCTCATTGCTCATGGATTTTGTTAATGAATCTACAACATTCTTCAAATTTCCCACCTTCATCAACAACACCTTCTTGTATTCAACCATGTCTGTCACAAATTCATACTGAACATCATTATTCTTTGTCTTTGAATGATAAGTTGGGTTCTTTTCTAAGAAGATTGCACTTTGAATATCACAATCTATCCTTACAGCTTGTTGTGCCAACTCAATACCTGAAAAAATTCTCTGTAACCATACTGCTTCCTTTATTTCATTAGTGGCTTTCATGTATTTATCTTTTTTAGTTGAGAGTGCCACTACAAATTGTCTTTTACTCATCCAACTGATTTCTCCTCCAAACAGGTTAAACACATAACCACTTGTAGTTATTCTGCAATTCATAGCTCCAACCCATTCCACATCAACAAACCCATGTATGTCCAACACTCTGTCCAATCCTAGTCTTCCTTGGTAGCACAATCCATAACTAGTAGTGCCACACAAATACATGAAAAACCCTCTTTACTATTGTCCAATGCTCTTTCCCTAGTTTTGACATATACCTGCTCAAAACTCCCACTGCATGTGCAATGTTTGGTCTAGTACAGACCATTGCATACATCAAAATACCAACCACACTAGCATACAAAACATGGGACATGTCCTCTTCCTCTTCTCATGTCTTGGGACACTGAGCAACAAATAACTTTACACCTATAGGAATAAGAACCTTGATTGGTTTACATTTCTGCATATTAAACCTCTGCAATACCGTCTCAACATATTTCCTCTGATTTAACCAGAGTTTCCTATTTACCTGATCTCTTTTAATTTCCATGCCCAAAATGAAATTTGCAGCACCAAGATCCTTCATGTCAAATTTAGAGGACAATTGAGTTTTCACTTGGATAATTTCCTTATCATTTCCTATCATCAACATATCATCCACATACAAGACCAAATAAATAAGATGATCACCAACTAATTTGAAATAAACATAGTGATGTACTTTTCTCCTTGTGAGGCCAAGTCCCAACATATACATATCAATTTTTTTATACCACATCCTTGGTGATTGTTTTAACCAATACAAGGACTTTTTCAGCTTGCATACCAACTCCTTATTTCCCTTCATAGAAATCATTTTGGTTTCTTCATGTAGATTTCTTTTTCCAGATCCCCATGTAGAAATGTTGTCTTCACATCCATATGTTCTACTTAAAAATAAAAATAATCAACAACAAATAAAATAAATATAATAGAATTTAACTTGGAAACATGAGAAAAAATCTCACCAAAGTCAATTCCCTCTACCTGGGAATAACCTTTTGCTACTAACCGAGCTTTGTATTTCTCCACCTTTCCTTCTTCATTCAACTTCTTTTTAAATACCCATTTGCTACCAATGGGATTTCTTTGAGTCAACAACTCAACTAGATTCCAATCCACATTCTTATCTAAGGATGTCATTTCTTCAACCATGACCCTTTTCAGATTTTTCCATCCTATGAATCCACTACCTCCCTAACAGTTCTAGGATCATCATCAGTAATAGACAAATAAAACTTTGATTGGAAGTCAGATGGAGTATACCTTTCTAGCTTCCTTCTTTCCCAAATCTATCTCCTCAGTATTGGAGGATGAGGATTGTTAGGAAAAATATATGTCGTTATAATAACGTTGCAGTACAGTTGCCCAACTATTTACTTGTCAACTCGGGGTATGTAAACTGACGAAGCACGTGCACTGTTTGTGCAAGACTGAAGTAGAACTAATCTAATCTAATCTATGTTGCTGAAATTAAACTAATCTAAGAAAGCATTGAAACACTAACTAGGAAAGCATGAAATTACATAAGGGAAATACAACATGTGAAGAGTTAACAACAATGACATATGTGACCTCACATCCATAAATCAATAATCAAATGACAAACATGAAAGCATAATAATGAAAGCTTGAATCAAATTAAGAATCACAAATCAAAGACTAATCTAGCAAGTACATAATCCAACTTCAATCTCCAAACTAAATCTCCCCCCTATGAAGAGAGAGCACTCTCTTTTATACATGAAGAAGATAACCCTCTCATAATGACAGATCCATTATTCTCTCAACCACTTTCAACCATTTTCCCATTATTACAAGATAAGATCCCTTCAAATCCTCCACATGTCTCTCATCAATCCTAGATAAGATATGCCACCCAAATATTCCATGATCTTCTCCTTGAAAAGAGGCTTGAATAACTATCTCCTTTGGAATGGTGGAAGAGATATTTGAGAAGTCTCTTTGAATTAAGCATCCACATATTCCTACACATTACAAAGCTCACACATAATTGAGATATATATGAAAACATGTATATTTTCTAATATTTAATCATAAATTCACTTTTAATACTAAAATGAATAAAAAGGAAAATAATAATGTGAAACCCAAATGTATTTATGAAAATGATATGACAAAGGTTTAATAGGGCAATGAAATGTAAGGAATAGTGAATGGAAAGGTGGATGAAAATATGACATTTCCGAGTCCTAACAAGGATCTTCTTATTTTGATTCCTATTCTTCTGAAGATTCTGATTCATTATCCTTCAAATCAAACTCTATTTAATTTGGTTCTTCCTACCTTGGTAGGACTTCACGTTTGACAAAATATTTGATTTCTCTAAATAACACATCTTGACTATACACTACCTTCTTATTTTTTGGGTTCCAAATCCTATAACCTTTCAAACCATCTTTATACCCAATAAAGATATAATTTCATCCTTTTTATCTATCTTACTCTTGTTTTCCTTTGAAACATGAACATAAGCATCAAAGCTAAATACCCTGATATGTGTGCATGATGGTTTCTTACCGATCCATACCTCATGTGGAGTCTTGTCATCCAATGTTGATGAGGGTGATCAATTGACCATGTAACATGCATTACCCATTTCCTTTTTCCAAAATTCTTGTCCTAACTCGTCTCCATTGATCATGCACCTTTATATTTCCATAAACTTCCTATTTATCCTTTTTGCAACTCCATTATACTAAGGTTTATATGGAGTATTATTCTTCCATTCTACACCGTACTTCTTACATAATTATTCGAATTAATTTTCGTAGAAATTTCCACCATTATCCCCCCTCAACACCTTAATTCTTTTCATTGTTTGATCCTCCACAAGATCCTTAAACTCTTTAAACATGTCAAAGACTTTAAATTTCTTTCTAAGATAATATATCCATGTATTCCTCAAGAATTCATCTATAAATGAGACATAGTACACATATTTTCCTAGTGATGGAACTGACAAAAGTCCAAACACATCATTGTGCACCAACTGTAAAATTCCCTCTACCCCCATTGCATGAAGGGGAATCCTTACTCGATTTTTCTTCCCATATACACAATGTTCACAGAAATCAAAATCTAGACAACAATTAGTGCTTTTGGGGAAAATTACCCTACAGTAGTGGGCTTATTGCAGCGTACTAATAACCATACAAGAAGCAAATTCCATAAATAATACTAAGCAAAGATATAATAGACGAATTCTGAAGAAATAACTAACTATTGGAAGAAAGAGAAAGATTGACTCATTAGAAGCCCAATGTTTGATGTCATTCCCAATTGTTGGAGTCCTTTAGTCCTTTTCCACTGGTTCCTCTGTGACTTGCAAGAATAAAAAACAAGAAAACCTATACAAAGAAGGTAGTTATACTAATAACTACCCATTAGTTCTATGAAAAATAATGGAAATATCAAAGAAATTAGTATTATATGAAACATATGTAAAATAATTGTATATTTGAACAATGTCAAAACAATACACTTTGAAGGAATGCGTTTATGTATTATTGATATACAATCAGTTAGGTAGTTACAAATTTTACCTGTCTGATGTGGTGCTACCCTATTGAAACATATCCTAGATTCCTCCATCCAGACTCCTGCTATAAGGATTGATTTCAAAAATGAATTCACCTCGGACCCAAAGATTATATATGGGGGGAATCTTGGTTAGATAGGTTGGTGATCAGAAGGAGGTTGGAAACAAGGGTTTCCAAGTAAAAAAACCCAGCAGAAACATGAAAATCTATGGGCTTACATACTCAGTGGTGATATCCATATAGGTGTTTTATCTTATGTACAAAGTATCATTAACTTTATCCTTGAGGGGAGGGAAATGCTCCTTTTATGTAGTCTCTGGTTGGTTATAGACAATTGAGTATGGGTAAAAGGAGTTAGACAACTAACCAAACCTGTAACTCAACATTTAATTTGGTATAATTATAATTTTTTAGCATTTATTGGCATGTCCATGATCATCCCTTAAGTATCCCACATGTATGCAGGTTTCATAATTGTGAGGGCATGTACATCCTCCGATTTTTTTTTTTAGAAGGAATCAAGGAGGTATGGGAAATATTTGTTTATAAGGAGGATAGGGATAAGGCTAGAAAGAGCATCAATTCTTCAGAGGTGGAAATTGACACTATAACATATTCCCCCTAATGTGTGAGGTTAGAAGAGAAACTGATGGTCAAAATACATTATATGTCTTAAAAGAGAAGTTATCGAGGGTGAAGGTCACCAAAATCCAATCTAAGGAAAACAACCAACACAGAAACAAGTCATAAAATTCAATCTCGAGGTGGGAATACCCATGCTCAGGTGTGATGATAAGCATGGACTCCAATCAAGTACAATGCAAATCCATGAAGAATGTATATAGAAAGCAGTGATCATGGTCACAAAAGAGATACAAAGTGGATCCATGTCAAACATATATCATAGCCATGAAAGAGATACACAATGTATCTATGTCTCAAATCTGTGAAAGATATCTAGGGTAAGAGCTGGATAACTAATCCTTCACGAGTACTGATGTGAGGAGTGGTATTGTCCAATATCAACTCAGGTAGTAGCATAAAAGGGGTGATGCTACTACATTCCCGAGGTATTCAAAACAACCGCCATGGTATGAGTCTACACCATGTGAATAGATGTGTTGAAGTCAAACACAATGAGATACTGTTTGATTACAGGTCATTGATGTATGCCATTAACAAATGTGATACAACCCACTGATAATGATAATGGGCATCAAGGTACCTAGTACAATATAACAAGTTTGAATAAAGGATCTGATGTATAACACCTAACATAATCTATTGATTATGGGACATTGATTTATTCCCACCGTCAATAGTGAGGGAACCTTCCACTGCTGACTATAAGCCTCAAGTTACTAATAATGAATCTAGATCCCTATACAAGAGAAAGATGAGTTGAATTCTATAGGAAGAGATCTGCTGGAAGGAGGGCATCAAAGAATCTTCCATAACCCAACATGAGTATTAACAGAAGGCCAAATATTTGGAAGAAATCAAATGAAATATTGAAAGGAACACCACAACGTACATCCCCAACATGCACCATATGTAAATATCACATGAAATAAACCCTTTGAATAACAACCAATAATGAATTATATCAACAAATGTGAGGAAACCACCAATGGGGAGAAATGGAATCCAAGGTACTACACAAATCCCACTATGTGAATAATTTTCTTGTCGTTGAACACAAGGGAAACCACTCAGTGAACAACCAATGATGGAATGCCATCTGTTGAGCACAAGGTCTCCTATCAATGATGTAAATATGCCCAGTGTACAACTCTAGGTCAAAATATTAGAGCAATTTGTTTTATTCGATAATATATTAACCTACAGGTAGGAAGTCAATGAGGACCCTCCATACCAACATGACTATAGAACAAAAATACTCTTTATTATGAGATGTACTTGACAGGTGGGAAGGCTAATTTGAAAAGCTAACAATTCTGTGGAATGACCGACACAAGATAAAACTTCCTCTGAAAAAAAACACGACACTTTATGTGACTTAGGTAGCATAGATTGAAAATGAACATTGAGATAAGTATGTGATGTAGGAGACAATGACAGACTTTCCATAGTGAATGGACTAATAACCAGTCATAGGAGTGACAACTCTATGTAATTGGTTAAGTTTCTTAAATCCATACTAACCCAAATTTTTGAGACTTGACTCAAACTTCGTGCTTTGTTCAAAAGTGACTCAACTACTGCCAATAAGGATAAAGAAGACTAATTCCCATGCTCTCTTTTTTTTCTTTTTTATTTTGGAAATCTTGAAAAAGAATAAAAGAATGCTAAAATACATGGAGGAAATGAGTGTCGTGGGAAAGAAAACTAGTTCCAAGCACAAGGAACATTCCTATGCTCAATGCAAGGAAGCATGTGCAGGATATGGAAACTTAGGGGAATGTTTCCTCCTGGGTTACATATGTCAAATTGAAAAGGAAAAACTTGCAAGGATAATGACTAATGAGAATGCATAAATGGTTAATCAACAACAAGCTGAAGATAGTATTAGGCTCAAAAGTGTGAGTGGTAAAATGCAATGCAAAATTACAACTTAACACAAAAGTATGGAAGGGTAAAATTTCAGAAGGAGATTGAGAAGAACATGAGGTTTTCAACACAATGTCATGGTGGGACTAACAAGACTCTCAAGCATAAGAAAACTTCAACAAGGGCACCAAAAGGAAAAGCAAGCAACAAACTAGGATTCACATGACGATAGGCTCTACAATGAATTGAACAACAATTAAAAATGAATGGAGAGGCATGTGTCACCAATAGGTGGAATTGACCATGTTAGCACTCTGTAAATCTGTCTGGTTGAAAGACAAATGACAGAGGTAACTATTTAAACTGACTTTAGGTTGGATTCTGACCCTTACAACCAGAGAGGGCTCTCTCAGGCATATAGCTACTTAAAATACTCAAACGATTTGGCAATGTGCACACAGAGGTCAAATTCTGTCATAGGGAAAAAATTTAAAGTGGTAGGACAAAACATGAGAGCAGGGCCATTGAGAAATGGGGTCAATCCCTGAAAACGTGTGAAGATTTATAATCTATGTATTCTAGAGGGAATAGAGGAAAAATAGGTATGGTGTTCAACCAAATAAGTAATATGAGATGGTAGATGAAAAGGAAGGAAATACTACTATCAGCAAGAGGCGTCTAATAGAGGGTGAATATCTTGGTATAGCGTTAGAAGAAGAAACATAAAGGCTGGCTACTGAAAACAGAGCACCACTCAACGGTGAACTCTAAACCAGAAACCAATAAACACACACCAAGTATAATCAATATGAGAAGGAGCACCAACAAGGTGAGTTCTTTCTTTCGGCTAAAGATTATTGCTAGCAGAAAAACACATTCATGAATATAAAATACAAGAAAACATACTAAACATCAACATCGTGATGAATCTCGACTATCTAAGAAAACCTTCTTGGCTTATATTAAAATCCACAAGAAATTACAAAATTTTCCTACTACAAGGGCATGCCCTTCTCTAACCAGTCAAACCATTCATTTATCTTTTTAACAATATATATAGATAAATTACATATGGGATCCAAAACGGATCATCTTCTCCAAGATTCCAAAAATAGATATCAGTCACAGAGGGAGTAACGTACCAAAAATGAACTCCTACTTTCTAGGGAATGTTACAAACATAAAACTGAAATATTTGAAAATTTACCCTGAACGCCATCTGTCTACAAAATCACAAGATTCCCTGAACTTGATTTTAGCCTGTCATGAAATTTTCACTTTATCTTTTCAATTTCTTCCTTTAAAGTGTCAAGCCAACTAGGCTGGTATTCCTCAATACCTTCGGCCGTTCCTGCTTTAATCTCCTTCTTCCATCACTTGTTTCCTTTACTCTCGCCAACCTGCATGTAGTATCTGTCTGCATATCCATTAATGATAAAATCCTTCATAATAGGATTCAATCTGATCTCTTCACCTGATCATGGTTCATGAACAGATTTTGTGAAAAAAAAATTTGCCAGTAGTTGCATGACATGCTTTTCTTTCTTCTTAATTGATAGTTTTGTCATACTATTTGAATTTCCCAGTTTTCTGAAGACCACTGGATATTTCTTCTCCATTTCCTTTGGTTCTCTAGGAAACATGAGCCTATTTCCCTCAATTGTACAAGAATTGGACGAATGATTTGATTTGTGGTTATCCCGCTATGGAATAAAATGTCAATTACCCGAAATAAAGTAATTTCACCTGTGTTTTGAGCAATCGTCGCCATCGAGTGCTAATCATGGGATACTGACGAAATTCCTTACAGGGATAATGGATTATCACGTTTGACCATCGATTTCCAATGATGAGTCTTTAAATCGATTATTTGGCAGTGCTTACTTGGCATTGCATGGACGAATGGTACCCAAACAAGTGTCTCAAGATGATTTGACTAGCCGTCAAATTTCATTTCCACATGTGACCCTTGGATTTAACACATTTAATGACATTTGACACGTTATTTTGGGGTGTGATTGAGTGGTTTTGATTTCACCCTCTTTTCCTCCCGAAATGCATCCGGTGGCGCCATGTGGTCTCGAGTCGAAACCATGGTATTTTTGTCAGCCCACTTTCAAGAATTAACCTCCGCGCTAGTTCTCTGCCTGATATGGTCCTAACTGTTGATCTGTGGCCCGTTGGGTCCCATAAACTCCACACTTTCACTAGATTTAGCCTTCTTTCTCTAGATAAGGTCCCATCCTCTAGTTTATCATGCCTCTATACCAGTTTATCCCCTCTCTAAGTCCTGAAATTTGGATTCCATATAAAAATTGTTATAGTGATAACATGGGCTCCAAATGGGGATACTATCCACATTTATCTTCATCTGAAATTTTAATCTCAACAGATACTAACTGAATTACCACAATATTGAAGGCGTTCAAATGTTCTGCCACCGAGTCTCCATCTCTCATCCTCAGGTTATACAACTTCTTTCTCAGGAATAGTTTATTTAACAAGGACTTAGATTGATACAACTTCCCCAAATTTCCCCATAAATCCTTGGCTGTAGTTTCCTCTGACACATTCAGTAATACTGAATCGGAGAGACACAGTTGGAATGTGCTCTTTGCCTTCCGATCCAACTTTTTCCAGTCATCTGTAGAAGTTCCTGTAGGTGCAGTACCTGGATCTACCGTGATCCACTGATCTCTTTCCACCAACAGATATTCCATCTTGATCTTCCACAGCTCAAAACTTTTCCCATTAAAATTCTCGATCTCCATCTTCAAATTGCTTGCCATTTCTTTTCACCTGAAAAAGCAATACCACAAATCTCCCACTGTAACAAGGCTTATCACACTCTTGAGCCAAACCCTTGACCACAAAGGCATCCCCTGAAGCCAATAAAGCTCTGATACCAAATGTAAATTCTAACCTTGTACAATATCTACTGCAAACATATATTCAGTAAAGGAACAGAAAAGATACAAAGGAAAATACAAACATTACACAGATATTTTTCCCTGGACACCCAAACTGGGGAAACCAACATATTCTATTTATTCATCATGTTACAATGTTTACAATACAAAATACATATAGGATCTAGTGGCATCCAAAACCCTAACCCAATGACCTAGATTAGTCCAAAACCCTAATTCCTTAACCAGAAATAGAAAACCATCAGCAAAGAAACCATGTGTTGAGAAACCACCTAAATATAATGTGTTCCGGAGGTAGAAAAAATGTGGTCTTGATGGAGAAATGTTTTTCTCGAGGGTGCTGCCCCTGAACTCCCCTGCACATCTGGCGCATATGCTTAGACACTACTACTCGTGAAAATAATATAACACATACCCAACAGTGTCCATAGAAATATGGATTGTCTTACGCATCAAATTCCTATGGTGCAGATCGATAATTTTCTAGAGCAGATGCAGTGACATGTATTCGGTGTACCACGGGTCTAGGTACGACTATTTTAGCTTCAAACATGCAGGGACGGGGCCCTCAACATTATAGAGACAAACATGTGGGGGTGAGGCCCTCAACATTGATCTAAAATCCACTGACTGATTTGCAAATAATTTAAGTGTAAATTTTCTTAACTTAAATTATAAAGTTTAAAAGCAAAATTGAAAGGCTAAATTAAAGAAAATCAACAATAGAATCAAAGGAAAAAGACACAAGCAAGTTGATAACAGAGTTTACCCGTCTTGGGCTATATCTTTGAGCCTTCTTCAACTACGCAACCGCTCCATTAATGTAATACAAATCACTCCAAATGCTTAATTACATTACAATGGATCTCCAATCTTTCATAAAATGTCTTCACCGACACTAAAAAGAATGTAGAGTTGTTGGAAATCAATTCCCATTCTCTTCCTACACTAAAAAAGGATTAAAAGAGGATTGTTTATTCAATTATACAGGAAAATACATCTGTATAATAATAAATAACTAGAGAAACCTTTCAAAACAAGTGTATGGTGCAATGGTAAAATGTTTGGCTATATAAAAATAGGTCACAGGTTCAAATTCCGCACCTATTGGGATTTCGGTCCATCTGAATCATTTGAAAATTTAAAAATATCATGTTGTTTACCATAACAATTTGTGTCATTGGTCCAACAGTTGGGTGTGTTGGTTATATGGGAGAAGGTCGCATGGTCAAACCTGTAGACCTTCCGCCTTTGACACATGGGTACAATCATTACACTTTAAATAAAGTTTCAGGATAACCATTACAAGTTCCACCTATATCCCAACGATAGAATGTTGGGCCATTGTCGACAAGGTAGGGGGTTCAATTCACCCACCCAACCATTTTGGAGTTGATAAGGCCCTTTTTGGAAAATGAATCCTGCCACGTGACGACCCCTGATTGGTCCACGTGGTGGCCATGTAACCATGGCATTCTAATTGACACCATGTCACCCTACCACATCATCCTACCGCATCAGCTTTCCACATCAAAATCCATATAACCTAGTGATCTTTCCATGTTAGCATCTGTATAGCCTAGTCAACATGTCATTCCAGCATCCGTACAACCCAGTCAACATCCATATGATCCATTCAACATTCCACGTCAACATACATATGACCACCTATCCTGTCCATATTTCCATGTGCCACTTCCATATTACCATGTGTCCTTTCCATACTTCCATGTGTCAAATCCTAGTGATGCCATGTGTCAGGGCCTACACAATTTTTTGCATGTTTGAAAAAAACTTTAGAAAGACATAACTTTCTCATATGACATCTGTTTGACCTCGTTAAAGCATCGTTGGAAATCTCTCGTTGAGATCTTTTACATGAGTACATTTTCATCGGAATTTGAGAACTTCACGTTTTCTCTATTTTAGGGATACTCCTGGATCAAACCTCCCCACAAAAATAAAATTTTGGTCTGCCAAAAATCTACATACATGGTTTGCCTTCTCTCTCTGATTTGTACACTTTCAAAAGCATAAAAACATTATGTTGCATATAAGTGATGTTATAACATGTCATTACCTGTACAATTTTACCTTCTAGGGGTCTCATACACAATATGTGAGGTTTACAACAATGGAAGAAAATAAATTTGGAGATATGTTACCCATTTCTTACCAAACTCAACTAACAGATTCTCCTTTTTGGGTTTCTCCTCTTGGATTGTTGGTGCTTGAACAAGTCTTCCATATGTTTCCTCTTTCTTCATAGGTGCATGCACAAATTTATTTTCCTTCTTTAGATAAATTTGTGGATGAAGTTTCCAACATCTATCAATTCAATGACCACTCATGTTGCATATGATTTCAATAATTATTTGACCGCAAGTCCTTCTTTCCATGCTCCACATTCAGTATTGGAGAGTGGTCTTTACTTCTTTCCTCCTTCCTAGTAGACATGACCTTACTGTATAAGACTTTCTCTTCCAACATTTGAAAAAACAATGGTTATGTAATCCATAAAACATACATGGATACTTATACCATAGACTATGTTTCTCATTGTCATTATTCTTATAGTCAAAGAATACATTGGAATAATTCGAGCTACTATACCTTTCATGGAGGTTCTTGTTGCAAGTCTAAGGGGAAGAAACTATCTTCACTCCTTCAAGATGTTCACCTCTCATTTTATATGCCTTAAATTCTTTGTCACTCTCATGAAGTGATGTGTGTTCACTTTGTATAAGGCATTTTTGTAATGTATTAGACTCTTCTCTTGAATCATTTCTTGCTTAAATGACCTTGGCGTATTCTTCAACTTCTCCTTTTCCATATCCCAAACTTGCATAGAAAGGTATTTCCACATCCTCTATGGGATTAGTCATTCCTTTGCCATTAATTACAAGACCCTTTCCTTCAAAACACCTCTTGGTTAGCAACTTAAAACACTTACCATGACTATGTTTCTCAAATTCACCCAAAGAGGAATATACCTTTTGGTGGGAACAAAGAGAAAATTATGACTCACTTACACTGCATACCTCATTGACAGATTGTGAATCTATGGTAGAATATGGTCTTCTTGGCATGGTAGACTCTTCTTCATCCTCCACTCTTTTAGCTTTAAGCTTTGCTAAAAGCTCATCCTTGGCTTGCAATTCAAGCTGCAAATTTTCTTCTCATCCTTAGAGATTCACAATAGCCTTATTGATTCAGAATTCTCTTCCTATATCTATTGGTTAATATCTTCAAGTTCTTGAAGTCTTTCTCACTTCAAATATTTTCCCATGATTTCCTCCTTTTGCAACCTGCTCTTCAAAATGAAAATCCTGTCAAACCTGCTCTGATACCAAACTTGATCTGAAATCCACTGAATGATTTGAAAATAATTTAAGTATAAATTGTCTTAACTTAAATTATAAAGTTTAAAGGAACAATTGAAAGGATAAATTCAAGAAAATGAACAAAAAAATCAAAGGAAAAAGACACAAGCAAGTTGATATCGGAGTTCACCCATCTTGTGCTACATCTATGGACCCACTTCAACCGTGCAACTACTATATTAATATAATTAAAATCACTCCAAATGATTAATTACATTACAATGGATCTCCAATCTACCATAAAATGTCTTCACCAGCTCCATGAAGATTTTAGAGCTGTTGGAAATCAGTTCCCACTCCCTATACTAAAAAGGCTTAAAAAAGGATTGGTTCTTCAATTATTAGGAAAATACATCTATATAATAATAAATAACTAATGAAACCTTTCAAAACAAGTGTATGAGATAATGGTAAAACATTTGGCTATATAGAAATAGGGCACGAGTTCAAATCCTTCGTCTATTGGGATTTCGGTCGATCCAATTCATTTGAAAATTTAAAAATAACATGTTGTTTACCATAACAAGTCATGACATTGGCGCAAAGATTGGGCACATTGGTTATATGGTCGAAGGTCGTGGGGTCAAACTCGTGAACCATCCTCCTTTGGCACATGTTTTTTTTTTAATAGAAACGGTTGGGGTTTTATATTAAAAAAAGAGTAATAGTTTCCCCAAGATACATATGGAAAAGTAGTGGAATCTCTCCTCTTCTCCTGAAAATATGATTGCCTGTTGAATACTAAAGATGCTAGTAAAACCAGTCCAAAAGGAACTATTGTTTTTCCATGTGAAAATGGCTACAAAAATGTGCAAAATTAACAAAAAGTTGCAATTCATCGAAAAAACCTGACTAATGATTTTGGAAAAATGCTAGATCCTCTTGAGGATCTGTTGGATATACCGCTGGATTCGCCTCTAGATGATGAATTTCTTCAGCTGGGTTCGGCCAGACTGGAACTAACACTGGCGCATGAGGAGCCATGGGGTGTTCATTGTTTGCTGCCAAATAGAAGGTTGAAGGAAGCCTTGACCCAACTGAGTCATTAGAATTCACTGGTTGTTGAGGATGATTCAAAGGATTTTCCAATTGTTGTGTAACTACTCCAATTTGCCTTGTATTTCTGTTGATTCCTTGAAGTGAAATTGCAAGTTCCTGATTGTGTCAAAGTTCTTGTTGGTGCAGTTGGGTCTGCAGATTATCCAATTCGTTCCACAATCCCTGGTTTTTCTGTTGAAATTCTCTGATCCTAGAGTATGTTCTCTCTTCCGCGCGTTTGACGTCCACACACAGTGAGATAAATTTCTCCCTCAGTTCCTCCAAGACACGTGTTGGGCAAGAGAAAGGAGCTCTGGATCTTCACCACATGTTGGTGAGATGGCACAAAATCAAGCTACTCTGAAAATCGATGTTGGAGTGAAGAATGCAGATGGGATAAGTAGGATAAGAATGCAAACCATAATGCAAGCGAAGTGCCCTGTGTTTCATTGTAGTGGCATTGAAAGCAAGTAGGATAAGCCATAATTACGAGGGAGCAAGTATATTCATACACTTGATGGAAAAAGGAACTAAAACTACCCACAAGATGACTAGCGATCGCACAAGGAAGATCAAGGGAGGTGAAACCATGGGAGTAAGGAAGGGTTTCATAGAGTACGAGTGAAGCATCATGAGTTTAATAGGGAGAACATGAAGTTGAGGGAGTGGCATGGAGAGGAGGAGGAGGAACACGTGGTCAGGAGGA
>ML780377.1:496709-511368 GCA_009831015.1 Picea engelmannii
GAGGGTATGTCTAAGTTATGATTCAAAAAATATAGGACCAATATTGTAAAGGGAAGCTGACAAAACTAGTGGATGATAAGGGAGACAAGAATGAGAGGAAATTTGATTGATAAATAGTTGGCCATGTTCTAAGGATTTTGTTGATTTGCCCAAGTGACCAACTTCTATATTCTGAGAAAGGAGGATGTGAAAGTAATGGATTTTGGGAAAAATATGTTTCAAAGAATTAATTCGTGTATGAAGACCATTGGAGGGTTGTGTGACAAAGGTTTAAAGTCCAAGGAGTTCCCTTATAACTATTTCAGAGTCTCTAATCACCGTGAGGGCTTGGATTCTTCTTGAGTGAGAAATTTGGAGACCCATCTGAACTGCTAGAGTTTTTTCTTTATTATTAGTGTTCTTCCCTAAACCCCAGGAAAAATATGCAATATTTTGTCCATTGGAGTCAAATATGACTCCCTCCGCACCTGCTGCCCCTAGATTACCTACTGCAACTCCATCAAAGAATAACAGTGAAGAGGATTGTTGTCTTTTCCATTGAGGAAAGTCATTATTGCTGAGATGGATTTTCTAGTATTGCCTTTTGATTTCTCATTGTGGGGGAGAAGAGAGGGGTGTGGAAGAGGATCCCATAATGTATTTGATCCAATCTTCTTCACTCTGTTCCAGAGTTCCTGCCATGTCATATTTGATTGTTTTGGTCGTGAAGACTTTAGAGACTAATCCACAAAATTTAGAGAATATGATATGCAAAGGGGGGAGCTTTTCATGAAAAATGGCCTGATTACGAGCAAGCCAGAGTTCCCAACAAATGAATTTGGGGACTTGTCTCTAGAGGAGAGTGAACTGTTTCTTGTTTTTGAAGATGCCAACATATCTTTGTTTCCAAGAGATAAAAAGGTCATTCTAGTTCTCAGGATGGGGGGGCGAGGGGATGAGAGAGAGGGAGGTAAATGAGATTCCAAACTTGGGAAGAGAAGGGGAACTCTAGGAAGAGGTGGGAAATAGACTCAGATGCTGAGAGGAAAAAGGGGTAGCGTGAGGGCCCTTGTATTCCATGTTTTTGAAGGTTTTCTGCTGTTAGAATTTTTCCATAAACCAACAACCAAAAAAATATGTTTACTTTAGGCAGTGAGGGACCTAACCAAATTTATTTCCAGATCTTATATGTTGGGGGTCCCTGTATTTTAGACAGCAAGAACATATAGCCGACTTTGACATAATTTTTTTTTGCACCCCAGCTACAGGTGTCGAATAAGGAAAGATGGGAGGGAGCACATCCAGATAAATTTTTGAAGAAGGTGGAAAGTAAAGGAATAAGATGTTAAGGGATTTTCAACGGTTTCCAATTTGTCCAGTCCCCATCAAAGTTCCATTGGAATAAATGCTTGAGAAGGTAGAATCCCTCTGAGTAGCACCAGTCTTTTAAAGGGAGGAGAGAAACTAGACTATTCAAGGGGTCATGATCCAGAATACGGTCGGTCCAAACATTTATATATGCTCCATTTCCTAGGGCCCAGAAGAGATTTGATTTGATAAGAGGGAAGGAATTTTTTAAGAGTCACAAAATCAGAGAACCAGGAAGAGGGGAAGTGGGGCCATCAAGAATACACAACCTTGAGGAGTTGAAATATTTGGCTATTAGAGTTGTTTTCCACCAATCTTCATTTCCTTTGATTAGCCGCCAAGCAATTTTTTCTCCCAAAGAAGTGTTCATTTGGATTGGAATATTGATATCAAGTCCACCTTTGTTGAGGGGTTGACAAACTTGTTTCCAATTCAGAAGGTTGAATGTTTTGGTATTTGTTTTCCCTCCATCCCAAAGGAAACTCCGAAGCGCTCTAGAAATGTTTTCCAGAGTGCCTTTTGGGCTAGAAGACTAGAACACTGAAAAATAGAGAGTGAGGAAAGTATTGATTTCTTAGCAGGATTCATCCAACGACCTCCCCATCTTTGTATCCTTGCGATAATTTTGTCAATTACTTCCTACCAGGTTGAAGAACGATAAGAGTTTAGGAAGATTGGCATTCCCAAATATTTGAAGACATTCCAGGTGGTGATGATGGGAGATCTGAAACTTCCGGCAATTTTCTCTTTGATGTGGCCTGGGATGTTCCACTCATAGATCCTACATTTAGCTGAATTCAACTTTCCTCCAGAGGTCACGAGAAAGGAGCCAAGAATTTTCTGAAAGCGGATATCAAAGTGAATAGTTTTTTCCCCCGAGAGCAGTGTATCGTCTGCAAATTGAGAGTGATTAACCTCCTTGACCCCTCTCGCTATAAGTAACCCCGGAAGTCTACCCTTTCTTCTTTCTTCTTCTAGTTTTTGGTTGAGAGGGTCATCTAGAAGAATGTATAGGAAGGGGGAGAAGGGGAATTCTTGACAGAGTCCTCTGCTGGCCTTGAAAAATTGTGAAGGTCGCCCATTTATTAGGGGAGATATCCAAGGAGAGCCGATGCAAGGTCTGATCCAACTAATGAAATTTTTGGAAAACCCATAAGCTTTGAGGATTGAGAATAGGAAAGAATGTTTGGCATGATCAAAATAATTCGCCATATCAAGTTTGACTACCATTCCTGGGGATTTTCATTTTTTGCTGGAGTGTATTGTCTATAATATCTTCAAGTTCTTGAAGTCTTTCTCACTTCAAATCTTTTCCCATGATTTCCTCCTTTTGCAACCTGCTCTTCAAAATGCAAATCCTATCAAACCTATTCCGATACCAAGCTTGATCTGAAATCCACTGAATAATTTGCAAATAATTTAAGTATAAATTTTCTTAACTTAAATTATAAAGTTTAAAAGCACAATTGAAAGGATAAATTGAAGAAAATGAACAACAAAATCAAAGGAAAAAGACACAAGCAAGTTGATATCGGAGTTCACCCATCTTGGGATACATCTTCGGACCCACTTCAACCGTGTAAATGCTCCATTAATATAATTCAAAGAACTCCAAATGATTAATTACATTACAATGGATCTCCAATCTACCATAAAATTTCTTCACCGGCTCCAGGAAGACTGTAGAGTTGTTGGAAATCAATTCCCACTCCCTATACTAAAAAAGGCTTAAAAAAGGATTGGTTCTTCAATTCTTAGGAAAATACATATATATAATAATAAATAACCAATGAAACCTTTCAAAACAAGTGTATGAAACAATGGTAAAACATTTGGCTATATAGAAATAGGGCACAGGTTCAAATCCTGCGTCTATTGGGATTTCGGTCCATCGAAATCATTTGAAAATTTAAAAATAACATGTTGTTTACCATAACAAGTCATATCATTTGCACAAAGATTGGGTGCATCGGTTATATGGTCAGAGGTCTCAGGTTCAAACTTATATGGTCATAGGTCTCAGGGTCAAACTTGGTAACCTTATGCCTTTGGCACATGGTTACAACCATTAAACTTTAAATAAAATTTTCAGGATAACCGTTACAAGTTCCACCCGTATCCCAACGGTAGAATGTTGGGCCATTTCCAATGAGGTTGGGGGTTCGATACCGACTATTTCAGGGTTGATAAGGACCTTTTGGGTAAATCGGGCCTACCATGTGGTGTCCATGTAACCATGCCATACCAATCGACGCCACATCACCTTGCCACATCAACGCCTGCCATGTCATCCTACCACATCAGCAAGCCACATTAGCATGCCATGTCAGCATCCATACAACCCAGTCAGGATACCACTTCAACATCTGTACATCCCTATCAATTTTCCACGTCAACATCCATACATCCCAATTAGCATGCCATGTCATAATCCATACGGTCTAGTTGACACACCATGTCAACATCCGTACAACCACCTTTCCTATCTATACTGCCACATGTCACTTATGTACTACCACATGTCCTATCCATACTTCCACATGTCTTGTTTGTATTACCACATGTCAGCTCCAGGTGATGCCACGTGTTAGGGTGTGCACACCTTTTTGTCTATTTGACCAAAACTTTAGAAGGCCATAATTTTCTCATATGATGTCTGTTTGATCTCGTTCAAGCATCGTTGGGAAGCTCTCGTCGAGCTCTTTGAAATGAGTACATTTTCACCAAAATTTGAGAACTTGATTTTTTCTCAGTTGTAGAGATCCTCCTGGATTAGGCATAGATAGATTATGACTCTTTTTGTACTAGTTTATAGATAAAAATTCAGGGCTAGAGGCCCATTTTGTAACTCAAAAATCCATATTTTCTATTATTGGAAATAGAAATAATATATATACATATATTTTTTCCCTTGGTATACAATTGTTATGTACAATTATGTATGTGTTTCTTATTTTACATATGTGACAAATTCCATTCTAGTACATAGTTAGCATATGCATCAAATACAAAATTTTCACTTCTAAAAATGTGAATATAAGTAATATAATTAAACTATTGTTCTAGAAGATGCACTCGTAGGAGTTGTTGGAGAAACATGGGATGGTGCACATGGTGTTGACCATTTAGTTGCGACACTGTAATACCCCTAGGCCAAACCCCAATTGTAAATGTGAATGTAAGTATTTTTTATAGGCTGGTGAGCCAGATTATTATAAGCCAAAAGGATTATGTGATTATTAGGCCGAAGAGCCTAGATACTAAAGGCCAGTGAGTCTATTTTTGTATATGTAAACACACATATCATAATAAAATACATCTGTGTGTGTATACCAACCACAATAAAGAGTACAGGGGACTAAACTCCACTAGGAGGGAAAAGGGGGGGCTAAGAGCCTAGACGAGGGGGTTAAGCTAGAGGGATTAATTCCAAAGGAATATTACAATATTATTCCTAAAGACTAAGGGCAGAATAATTATTTTATCCTAATTTTTTAAGATGGGGACAAGTGGGCCAAAGTGGATCTCAACCTGACAAGTGTCCAATTTGGGACATGCATGCAAATAGTTTGGCTTTAGTGCTTGAGCCACTCATTGAGCCTTTCAATTCTTACATTGGATTCAACCATTATCTCCATCATTCGAACCTCTCCATGAATCACACACACCTTCAACAATAACCCATACTTCCTGTTATGAGAAAATCCTTGTACCTTACCTGGGAAAGTAGTGTACCTTACCTGAGCCAATATTGCATCTTACCTGAAGACAGTTGCTGCCATCACCTGCAGGCTACCCTGAAATTTGTTATTGCTATTCACCCGTACCTATACCTGGTTGAATTAAGCGTTGGACTAAAGAAGCGGGTTGTTAGGCCTATGGGATTGAAGAGGTGGGTTGCCAGGCCCATGCATTGAATATGCGGTTTGTCAAGCCCATGAGAAACTCTCTCTAGGAGAGAGAATTGTTGGGAATTGATTTCCTGAGGGAGCCCAATTGCAACTACAGTGCTCTAAGACTTCCTTTCTAGCCTGTTACTGAAGCCATGGAAGGGAAATGGGGCAGTCGAAGGACTGTTGAGTAGATAAGGGGCACACTTCCTGGGGTGGGAAATGAATGTGGGGAATGAGATACTGTGAGATGTTAGTTTGAGTAGGCACCTGACAGAGTTGTTCCTATTGTCTGAGATACATCAGATTAGCTAGGATTCCCTTTACCCGGGTGGAGTTTAGTCCCAGCTTGTGGGTGACCAACTACTGAGAGTTCTGAGCAGCGTGGTCTAAGGCTGGGAGGATCGTGGAAGGTTTGCACACAGTTGGTGGTATTCGGTCAAATATAAGTATCAATTGTGTGTTAATTTACATGTTGTGTATTTATACATGTGTTTATTTTTATGGGTTTTTCCTGTGTATGCTGCATGTATATTTTGTACTGTTATTTCCACATGATTATGGGCATTTTCCCAGAGTATTTGTATATGTTTATAATTTTGTATACATTCCATAAGTTTTTCATAGCATATCCCAGTAGGTGGTTGGGAATGTCACAATATGGTCTCATAGCTTAGTAAGAGTGTTTATGGAGTAGCATGGCCTGACCTAGGTGGTTGTGGATGTTGCAAATAGGACAGTGCATAAATAAGGGGAGGGGAATGTAATACCCCTAGGATAAACGCCAATTGTAAATATGAATGTAAATATGTTTTATAGGCTGGTGAGCCAGATTGTTATAAGCCAAAAGACTTATGTGATTATTAGGCTGGAGATCCTAGATGCTAAAGGCCAATGAGTCTATTTTTGTATATGTAAACACTCATATCATTAATAAAATACATCGTTGTGTGTAGACCAACCATGATAAAGAGTATGGGGGACTAAACTCTACTAGGAAGGGAAAGAGGGGGCTAAGACCCTAGAAGAGGGGGTTAAGCTAGAGGGTTTAATTCCAAAGCAATATTATAATATTAATCCTAAAGACTAAGGTGGGGATAATTGTTTTATCCTAAGTTTTGAAGATGGGGACAAGTGGGCCAAAGTGGCTCTCAATCTGACAAGTTTCTAATTTGGGGCATGCATGCAAAGAGTTGGCTTTAGTGCTTGAGACATTCACTGAGCCATTCGATTCTTCTATTGGATTCAACCATTCTATCCATCATTCAAACTTCTCCATGCATCACACACACCTTCAATAGTAACCTGTACTTCTTGTTATGAGAAGAGCCCTGTACCTTACCCAAGCCAGTACTACATATTACCTAAAGGTAGTTTGTTCCATTACCTGTTCCATACCCAAACTTTGTTGCTGTTGTTACCTGTACCTGGTTGACTTAAGCGTTGGACTAAAGAAGTGGGTTTTCAGGCCCGTGGGATTGAAGAGGCAGGTTGTTGGGCCCGTGGATTGAAGATGTGGGTTGTTAGGCCTATGAGAAACTCTCTCTAGGTGAGATAATTTCTGGGAATTGATTTCCTGAGGGAGTCCAACTACAGCTACAGTGCTCTGAGACTTCATGTCTGGCCTGTTGTTGAAGCCCTAGAAGGGAAGTGGGGTAGCTGAAGGATTGTTGAGTAGAGAAGGGGCACTTCCTGGGGTGGGATAGGAATGTGGGGAATGAGACACTATAGGCTATTAGTTTGAGTTGGAACCTGGGATGAAATCCTTCATGTTGTCTCTATAGCATCAATATGGTTATAAATTCCTTTACCCGGGTGGAGTTTAGTCCCAACTCAGGGGTGACCCATTGCTGAGAGTTTTGAGCAGCGTGGTCTAAGGTTGGGAGGATCATAGAAGGTATGAACGAAGTTGGTGGTCTTATATCAAAGAGAAGTATCAATTGTGTGTTAATTTACACGTTGTGTATTTATACATGTGTTTATGTTTATGGGTTTTTCCTGTATATGCTGCATGTATATTTTTTACTGTTATTTCCGTATGATTTTAGGCATTTTCCCAGAGTATTTGTATATGTTTATAAGATCATATACAATCCATAAGTTTTCCGTATCATAGCCGAACAGGTGGCTAGGGATGTCACAATATGGTCTCAGAGCTTAGTAAGAGTGTTTTATGGAGTAGCATGGCCCGACCTGGGTGGCTAGGGATGTTACAACACCACCAACTGGGAATCCAGACGAACCTCTAAACATGAGATACTGTGTTCAATATAATATTTTAAGAGTTTGATCATGATTCTATACTCAACCACATTATTTGTTGTTGGTCCCAAAAAAGTACCTCTAGACACAACCACTTGTCCCTCAAGTGAATAAATCACCCATGCGGTGGAATCGAGGTTCCAAGTGTGAAAATTGCACCATATCTGAACCCAACGTGGACAGAAGATTCAATAGACATCTAGAAATCAAACATAAACACTATAAGTGACCAAGAGACAAATTAGAGAAAAAAAAATTACTATATATGAACAATCAATACAAGGGGTGAATGCTTGAGAAACAAAGATCAAGCATAGTACCTATTCAAATAGAGCCCATTTATGGGCTCTAACAACATTTTACCCTTGTAATCATATAACTCATAATATTAAATATGAAGGACACACCTTGATATGTAAGGATCAGGCCACATTGTATTGAACTTGCCTGCCCCTAAAGCATCCTTATCCTGATCGTAAACTAGAACAAGGCTACCCTTAGAGAAGACCCTTGGGAGGAAAGAATTGTCATATTGGGACTTGCCACACTTCTTATGAGTATCATTCATTGTCGAAACATCACGATGTTTCTCATCTAACTTCTCTAGGTGAACAGATGTGATTCCAAATATATCATGTCAGGTGGAAGCTCAGCTGCAATATTTAACAAAGGGATTTCACATTCAATAGGCATGACTTCTTCCACCCCGTGAATGAGTTGGAAAGAAGAAAAATTATGGAAATATTGAATGAGTTTCTATATTCCCATAATGTTGGATAAAGAATCAAATTCCAATTATACTTACTCTTATTGACAATGCGTTGGAGTATGGTATTGAGAGACTTGTTCACAGCCTTACCTGACCATTCGCTTGAGGATAGTAAAGAGATGAATTCTCCTGCTTGAATCCAAACTTAGATACTAACTATGACATCATTCAGTTCTGAAAGTGACTTCCATTGTCAGTGAAAATATCTATCGGAACTCCAAACCTGGTGATAAACTAATTGAACAGAAATAAGGCCCTAATCTCACCATCATTCAAAAAAGTAGGTATGGCCTCCACCCAATTTGTAAAGTAGTCGATGATCATGACTATATAATGATGATCCCTAGCCAAAGGTGGGTGGAATGTAATAAAATCAATTCCCCACTTTGTAAATAGAATGATGATGATGAGGGAAACATCGAAGTAGAATGTGCATGCATTTATTGAGAAAAAATCTGGCAAGGATGACACCTTTTGACGACCTCAACACAATATTTAAAGATTGTCATCCAAAATTACCCAATGTGCAAGGTTTTATGGGTTCTATCCATCCCATATAGATGCCCTCCACACGCTCCACCATGGAAATCATCGATCACAGACTCTTCTTTCTCATGCGTTAAACAATGAAGAATAATTCAATCAACCCCTTGACGATACAAAGTGTCACTGATAATGAGGTAATTCTTCTCCTGATGGAAAATTTGACGTCAAAACAAACTTCAGAGTCTATATATATATACTAGGATGTCTCCATACCAAGGATCACTGGAAGTGATAAGGAAAAAATTCATCCAGAAACGAGTCTATGATTATGGTTTCCTCATTCTCCCTAGGAAATTCCGACATCAGCTCGGTGAATACCAAAAAAAAATTGGACTTAGCCAAAATGAAATCCAAGTCAAATTCTTGTAGAATGAAAATCCACTTATTGTATTTCCCCCCTATTATGCATCATATTAAGACGTACTAAAATGGATAGAAATCAACAACTACAATGGCTTTCCGAAGTAAAATGTAATGTTGTAATCTTTGGATAATGTGGACAATTTCCAAGGTTAGATTCTTGAAATGCAAGTAATTGAGTCTAGGCCCAATCAGACCACAACTGAGATAATATATGGCATGATCTTCTAAGATATCATCTTCTTGAACCAAAACCATACCAATTGTGGATTTTGCTGTAGTGATATATAACAAGAAATCCCTTCTATAGTCCGGAGGACTGAGTAGAGAGGAAGAAATCACATCAAAATATCTCTATGCAAATTCATCCCAAACGAAGGGAACCCCTTTTTTCAACAAGCACATGAAGCCCTTAGTGATGTTGGCATAGTTTGCGATGAATCGACGAAGGAAATTTTCCTTTCCTTGAAGACTCTCTAGTTGACAAATATTGCGCAAGGGAGACAACTAAAATATTTCCTCTACTTTTAATGGATCAACCATGATCCCTTTGTTTGATATGATAAAATCCATTAGACACCCCAAAATGACACAAAATATGCAGTTGTTTGGATTTAACTGAATATGATAGTAACGACATCTTTCAAAAATGAGCCTAAGATTACTTGGATGATCCACTCTCTTGCGAGAGTGAGCAACAAGGTCATCCAATGATCCATATTTTATGAGCATAATGAAATGAATGCATATTATTATTATTATTAACACAAAGACACAAGGAACAATAATAAATATACAGTAAAATTGGCTTCTATTCAATAAAGAAATATGTTGAAATTGTAAAATGCAAACTGAAAAAAGCTTGTTGGAATGGTGGTGGCTTATCTATGAGAATATATGTGACGGTTGCACTAATTCAGAAGAAGATGAGTACAATGAGGATATGAAATCATTTTTACAATAAACATGAATTTCAAAACCCTAGACATCCAATAAAATAACCATAGGAGATGAAGTGCCAAAAGTCATGTGGGCCCGTTGGGGGTAAGTTAGTACATCAACTTCCTAGGGTCATAACTTTTGCATACGATATTTGTTTTAGGTGCAAGATATCCCGTTGGAAAGGTATATCTGAGGAATACACCTTATGTTGTAAAAATCTAACTTCGTCTACAATTTGACTGTGGAAATCCCTAAAAATGTTATTTAGGGCCTCAAAACTAGGAAAAACCTGCCAAACTGGAAAACTGCCAAGATGAGCTAATTCAAATAGGTTGGTGGCCACTGATATCCACCTGGATCAATCCTCCCCCCTTAGGAAGAAATGGTATCCATTTCATTGAGTTCCCCCATCAAATGAATAAATTTCTTTTGAATTTGGCCCCGAGTGAGACAGTTGCCTTGGTGTAGGAGCTACTCTGCTTTGACAACCTAATAAAGTTGGATCCTCTATTGGCAGGTTCCCTTGAACTACGTGTCCATGATCTGATCAGTCGATTCCTGTTCCATGCAGTAAGGGTTGAGCTCTATTGGTTTCAACTGTTATGCTATATCTAAGGTGTCCAATAATGGTGGAAAATATGTTCAAAGGAGATCCACATTGAACATTGGGTGCACGCCAAGGAAGGGGGAAATATTGAGCTCAAAATCATAGACGCCCATAACCTAACTTTGTCTCCCAAATTATGCAAGTGAAACCAAAATTTGTCTCCCACCTGAAACTTGTGTGGAAACCGATGTTGATCTTGGCGTTGCTTGTACTTGGAATCGGATTTCTGTAAAATATCCTAAGCCTGTTGGCGGATGTGATAGATCCACTCAATGAACTGGGTGGCTTTTTCAACTTCAGTTTGATCATGGGATGAGTCTTCCTAGGTGGCCGCAAGGGGTAGTGCAATATCCATGGGACCTAATGGTTGAAATCCCAACCCCACCTAAAAGGGGTTGTGGTCGGTTGAGCTATGTATGGCTTTGTTGTAGCTATTTTGAACATAGGGAAGACTCTTATCCCATGTGCATGGGTGCTTGAAATTTTACATGTGCAGGATATGCATGATCATCTGGTTGACGAACTCAGTTTGGACATCTGTCTGGTGGTGGAAGGAAATGGATTTGGTGAGCTTAGTGTTCAGTAGTGACCAGAGGCTTGACCAAAATGTGTTGAGGAACTGGTTATATCGATATGACATAACGGTTTGTGGTATCCCAAAATGAAACCACACTCGTTCAAAGAATAACTTGGAAGTGGCCTCATCTATGATGGTCTTCTTATAGGCAGCCAAAATTGCCATCTTAGAAAAGCAATCAACAACCACAAAAACACAGTCATTTCCCCACTTGGTTGATGAAGGCCCAACATGTAGTCCATTGAGATGGATTCCCAGGGCCTGTCAGGAGTATGAAGAGGGGTATATAGGCCTTGTTTCTTAGTGGCCAGTTTGGAAATAACACAAGTAGTGCATGACCTGATATAATTGATGACATCATGTTAAAGTTTCGAATAGTAGAAATGTTGTTGCAACACTTCCATTGTCTTTTCTAAGCCGAAGTTTCCTACCAACTGACTGTAGTAGGATTCCTAAATAATATTCTCTCTCTTTCTTGATGGAATGCAGAGATGGTATATATGGAACAATAACCCATCGTGAAGATGGAAATTAGTGATAGTTGTGTTTGCACCCAACTTATGGTAGGTGATGGCGGACTCAGGATCTTTCTCATAGAGGTGGGGCCATCTAGAGGTATCTTGGCTACAAGAGTCTAGCACCATGGTGAGAGTTGCGACTAGAGATCAGCTAAGGTAATCAGTGAAGTGGTTGGTACTTCATTTCTTATACTTGATGTTGAGGTGGAACTACTGCAAGTATGTGGACCACTTCTGATGGAGGTCATTCTGCAATTTTCCTTATGTCGGCATGAACTACAATGATTTATGATTAGTGTAGATGATTGTCTCCTTCATGAGAATGTAATTCTTCCATTGGTGACAGGCTTACACAATAGAGTACATTTCATGTTTTTAAGTAGGGCACTTACAGACGACATCTGATAGTGTCTCACTATGATAGGCCACGGGGTGGCCGTGCTGAGTGAAAATTGCACCCACAACATAGTTTGAAGAATATGTCTTGATCTCAAAGGGTTGTTGCAAGTTACATAATGAAAGAATTGGGGCTGTGCAAAATCGTTTCTTCAAATCATTTAACACTTGTTGTTGGGACATGAACCACATAGACTTTTCCTTACCACCACCTATGGTTACTTGGCTGAGGGCCCATGCAATATGGGATTATCCCAACATGAAACTGTGATAGAAATTGGCAACGCCTAAGAAGCTTTGAAGCTCAGTGAGCCTGGCTGGGGATGGATAGTCATGGATGACATCGATCTTGGTTGGATCCACATGCACACCATGATCATAAAAAATGTAGGCTAGGTACACGATGTTGTTGATCCGGATTATTTTCGACAGGAAATGAGATCGGAGATATAATAAAGAAATGCACAGAGATATTGCAAGAGAGACAACAATATAACAGAGATATAGTGGAAATATAACAAGAGTTACATATATACAGTAATACATGATTTCTATTAATGAAATAAATGTACAAAGACTGTAAAATACAGAGTGAAAGACTCGCTAGAATGGTGGTAGCTTATCTCTGAGAAGAGATGTGATGGCTACTTGCATCCATGAGAAGATGATCATTACAATGTGGCTTTAAGGGCCCTTTTAAACATAAGTAAAATCCAAAACCCTAACCCCGGAAGATGAAAATCCAAAAGGTTTGTGGGCCCCAATGGGGGTAGTTGATACGTCAACTTCCCAGGGGCGTAACTTTTGCATACGATCTCTGTTTGGGGCGCTCAATAGCTCTTTGGAAAGATCTATCTGAGAACTACAACTTTTGGGTGAGAAACATCGATCTATGATCCATGTTGCTCCCTGTTTTCTAAAAAAACATCATTTAGGGCCTCAAAATGGCCCCGGAAGTTAAAAATTGCTAAAAATAGTAAATTACCAAAATTGCCAGAAACATGTTTTGGGACAGTTGGAGAAGGTGGGTGGCCACTGATATCCACCTGGATCAATCCTCCCTCCTTAGGAAGCAATGGTCTCCATTGCATTGAGTTCCTGGGGGAGAGGGGAAAGCGATTGTTGAATCTGAATCTTGGTGATCTGCTTGCCTTGTTGGAGAAGTGGCATTGCTTAGCTTGTTGAAGGCTATCACAAACCTTTGGTTGGAAGGTTTGGACCTTTTTAACCAGTCTAGCTACATGAGATGACTGTGTGCAGAAGGAATCTTTGTGCTTTGATGCAACCTTGTCGACCTGCTTCTATTGGATAGAGGGTGCTTGGGCCGAAGCTGTGGTGGTTGCAGTATCCTTTTGTTCTCTTTTTGAACAGATTGTGGAGAAGAAGAATTTTGTAGTATGAGATACTACCTTGTGGCACTGTTTAGGTGGGGCAGTAGTTGGAACTACCTTTGGTATCCTGTAGAGATGACCCCCAAGAGTAATAATGACACTACGGGGTCGAGACTCATAGATAGCATGGCGTTTCCACATATATAGTTGACCCAAGAGAACATCACAGACATCCAGTGGGGAAACATCACATAGTACCTCATCCTTAAAGGGTTGGATGCTGTATGACAATCGACACTTCTGGCTGACACGAAGATCTCGTCCTTGGCGAAGCCACCCGATGTTGTATGGTTGCAGGTGTGGTATTGTTGACAATCCCAACTGTTTGATGACCTCTACTGAGATGAGGTTCTTTTGTCTTCCGCTATCAACAATAAAATGCAGCGGGGTCCCCTTCACCCACATCTGTGAATGAAAAAGGCGCTCCCCCTCTTCAGGATCCGTTGGTTCTTCTGGTTGAATTGTTGCGATCGCGACAATAGCAGTGGGGTCTGCGTCGATGATCTGTCTTTTACCAGTATTTTCAGAATCAGATTCTGAATCAGGGTTCGGCTCCTTGTCTTTGATCTCGGCCACTAATGACTGTTTTGAGCGACATTCATTGGTGTTGTGCCAGGGGCTTTTGTGGAAATCACACCATTTTCCAGTGTCCTTCTTTGTCTTCCCGTGACCCTTCTTTTCCTATGGCCTGGACTGGTTTTCGGGAGACTGTTTGTTAGGGATGTCTTTGTCATACTTTGGTTGTTGCGGATTTGCAGACCTGAATTCTCGTTTGTTCTGGTGCTTAAATTTCTGCTCAATTTTAACAGCATATCGATAAGCAGCACCGAGTGATGAGATGTCCAGAAAATCCCTTTCAGTTTGCATGTATCTCTGTAGAGCCCCATGATATTTCAGAACCAAATGTCGCTCGGAGTCTTTGATACCCAGCTTGGTGCGCAAGGTATGGAAGGTATTGGTGAACTCTGAAACTTCTTGGCCCCTCTCTCGCTGCAGTGTGGTCCATCTCATGTACTGGTCCTCATAGTTGCCAACATGGTAATACTGTTCTTTT
>ML780377.1:511515-603122 GCA_009831015.1 Picea engelmannii
AGACTCCTCTGTGGAACTTTGCTCCCAGTAAGTTTCCCACCAATGTTTGACATGAGGGAGAGCTTTAAGGAGTGAAAAGGTGATCTTTTCTTTGTCGGAAAAATTGTGAACAGAGAAATAACCTTCCAGCAGAGTTAACCATTCTTCTAGGGCTTCTGCATCTATCTGTCCTTCAAATATAGGACTATCAAAATTAACTTGTACCTTGAAAGGTGAGGTGCCTCCAAAGTGGCCGCTTGATGAAGATGCTCCTGATGCTATCGGCAGGAGTTGAAGGATGTGGGAAAAATTCTCCATCATTTCATCCGTCTGTCGCGTGAGAGCTTGCTCAAGCAACAGATTGATAGGATCGTCTGCTCCGTCATTTTTCTTTTCTTCCACTATTGAGGGTTTCTTGGGTGTGCGAGAGCAATTGTCTTCAAGAGAGACAAGCTCGAGACCCAACTTGCTATACTCAGACCTTGTCGGGTACATGCACTGAAAAAAACGATCAAGAGCAGGCTGCTTTGATACCACTGATCCAGATTATTTTCGACACGAAATGAGATCGAAGATATAATAAAGAAATGCACAGAGATATTGCAAGAGAGACAACAATATAACAGAGATATAGCGGAAATATAACAAGAGTCACAGATATACAGTAATACATGATTTCTATTAATGAAATAAATGTACAGAGACTGTAAAATATAGAGTGAAAGTCTCGCTAGAATGGTGGTAGCTTATCTCTGAGAAGAGATGTGACAGCTACTCGCATCTGTGAGAATATGATCATTACAATGAGGCTCTAAGGGCCTTTTTAACATAAGTAAAATCCAAAACCCTAACCTCGGAAGATGAAAAGACAAAAGGTTTGTGGGCCCCGATGGGGGTAGTTGATACGTCAAATTCCCAGGGGCGTAACTTTTGCATACAATCTCCGTTTGGGGCGCTCAATAGCTCGTTGGAAAGATCTATCCAAGAACTACAACTTTTGGGTGAGAAACATCGATCTATAATCCATGTTGCTCCCCGTTGTCTCAAAAAACATCGTTTCGGGCCTCAAAATGTCCCCGGAAGTTAAAAACTTCTAAAAATAGTAAATTACCAAAATTGCCAGAAACATGTTTTGGGCCAGTTGGAGAAGGTGGGTGGCCACCGATATCCACCTGGATCAATCCTCCCTTCTTAGGAAGCAATGGTCTCCATTGCGTTGAGTTCTCGGGGGAGAGGGGAAAGTGATTGTTGAATCTGAATCTTGGTGATCTGCTTGCGTTGTTGGAGAAGTGGCATTGCTTAGCTTGTTGAAGGCTATCACGAACCTTTGGTTGGAAGGTTTGGACCTTTTTAACCAGTCTGGCTACATGAGAAGACTGTGTGCAGAAGGAATCTTTGTGCTTTGATGCAACCTTGTCGACCTGCTTCTATTGGATAGAAGGTGCTTGGGCCGAAGCTGTGGTGGTTGCAGTATCCTTTTGTTCCCTTTTTGAACAGATTGTGGAGAAGATGAATTTTGTAATATGAGATACTACCTTGTGGCACTGTTTAGGTGGGGCAGTAGTTGGAACTACCTCTGGTATCCTGTAGAGATGACCCCCAAGAGTAATAATGACACTACGGGGTTGAGACTCATAGATAGCATGGCATTTCCACATATATGGCTGGCCCAAGAGAACATAATAGACATCCAGTGGGGCAACATCACATAGTACCTCATCCTTGAAGGGTTGGATGCCGTATGACAATCGACACTGTTGGCTGACACGAAGATCTCGTCCTTGGTGAAGCCAACCGATGTTGTATGGTTGCGGGTGTGGTATTGTCGACAATCCCAACTGTTTGATGACCTCTGCTGAGATGAGGTTCTTTTGGCTTCCGCTATCAACAATAAAATGCAGCGGGGTCCCCTTCACCCACATCTGTGAATGAAAAAGGCGCTCCCCCTCTTCAGGATCCGTTGGTTCTTCTGGTTGAATTGTTGTGGTCGCGACAATAGCAGTGGGGTCTGCGTCGATGATCTGTCTTTTACCAGTATTTTCAGAATTAGATTCTAAATTAGGGTTCGGCTCCTTGTCTTTGATCTCGGCCACTAATGACTATTTTGAGCGACATTCATTGGTGTTGTGCCAGGGGCTTTTGTGGAAATCGCACCATTTTCTGGTTTCCTTCTTTGTCTTCCCGTGACCCTTCTTTTCCTCTGGCTTGGACTGGTTTTTGGGAGACTGTTTGTTAGGGATGTCTTTGTCATACTTTGGTCGTTGCAGATTTGCAGACCCAAATTCTCGTTTGTTCTAGTGCTTAAATTTCTTCTCAATTTTAACAACATATCGATAAGCAACACCGAGTGATGAGATGTCCAGAAAATCCGTGAGAAGATGTGACGGCTACTTGCATCCGTGAGAAGATGATCATTACAATAAGGCTCCAAGGGCCTTTTTAGCATAAGTAAAATCCAAAACCCTAACCCCGGAAGATGAAAATCCAAAAGGTTTGTGGGCCCTGATGGGGGTAGTTGATACGTCAACTTCCCAGGGGCGTAACTTTTGCATACTATCTCCTTTTGGGGCACTCAATAGCTCGTTGGAAATATCTATCTGAGAAATACAACTTTTGGGTGAGAAACATCAATCGACCATCCATGTTGCTCCCTGTTTTCTCAAAAAACATCGTTTAGGGCCTCAAAATGTCCCAGAAAGTTAAAAACTGCTAAAAATAGTAAATTACCAAAATTGCCAGAAACATGTTTTGGGCTAGTTGGAGAAGGTGGGTGGCCACCGATATCCACCTCGATCAATCCTCCCTTGTTAGGAAGCAATGGTATCCATTGCGTTGAGTTCCCGAGGGAGAGGGGAAAGCGATTGTTGAATCTGAATCTTGGTGATCTACTTGCCTTGTTGGAGAAGTGGCATTGCTTAGCTTGTTGAAGGCTATCACAAACCTTTGGTTGGAAGGTTTGGACCTTTTTAACCAGTCTGGCTACATGAGATGACTGTGTGCAGAAGGAATCTTTGTGCTTTGATGCAACCTTGTCGACCTGCTTCTATTGGATAGAAGGTGCTTGGGCCGAAGCTGTGGTGGTTGCAATATCCTTTTGTTCCCTTTTTGAACAGATTGTGGAGAAGATGAATTTTGTAGTATGAGATACTACCTTGTAGCACTGTTTAGGTGGGGCAGTATTTGGAACTACCTCTGGTATCCTGTAGAGATGACCCCCAAGAGTAATAATGACACTACGGGGTCGAGACTCATAGATAGCATGGCGTTTCGACATATATGGCTGGCCCAAGAGAACATCACAGACATCCAGTGGGGAAACATATAATAGTACCTCATCCTTGAAGGGTTGGATGTCGTATGACAATCGACACTGCTGGCTGACACGAAGATCTTGTCCTTGGAAAAGCCACCCGATGCTGTATGGTTGTGGGTGTGGTATTGTCGACAATCCCAAATGTTTGATGACCTCTGCTGAGATGAGGTTATTTTGGCTTCCGCTATCAACAATAAAATGTAGCAGGGTTCCCTTCACCCACATCTGTGAATGAAAAAGGCGCTCCCCCTCTTCAGGATCCATTGGTTCTTTTGGTTGAATTGCTGTGGTCGTAACAATAGCAGTGGGGTCTGCATCGATGATCTATCTTTTACCAGTATTTTCATAATCAAATTCTGAATCAGGGTTCGGCTCCTTGTCTTTGATCTCGGCCACTAATGACTGTTTTGAGCGACATTCATCGGTGTTGTGCTAGGGGCTTTTGTGGAAATCACACCATTTTCCGGTGTCCTTATTTGTCTTCTTGTGACCCTTCTTTTCCTGTGGCTTGGACTAGTTTTTGGGATATTGTTTGTTAGGGTTGTCCTTTTCATACTTTGGTTGTTGCGGATTTGTAGACCCGAATTCCTGTTTGTTCTGGTGCTTAAATTTCTGCTCAACTTTAACAACATATCGATAAGCAGCACCGAGTGATGAGATGTCCATAAAATCCATTTCAGTTTGGATGTATCTGTGTAGAGCCCCACGGTATTTCAGAACCAAATGTTGCTCAGAGTCTTTGATACCCAGCTTGGTGCACAAGGTATGGAAGGTATTGGTGAACTCAGAAACTACTTGGCCCCTCTCTTGCCGCAGTGTGGTCCATCTCATGTACTGGTCCTCATAGTTTCCTACAGGGAAATACTGTTCTTTTACCGCATCCACAAAAAAATCCCAAGTGGGATCGGCCCCATATATTCCAGAATCCTCTGTGGAACTTCACTCCCAGTAAGTTTCCCACCAATGTTTGACATGAGGGAGATTTTTAAGGAGTGAAAAGGTGATCTTTTCTTTGTCGGAAAAATTGTGAACAGAGAAATAACCTTCCAGCAGAGTTAACCATTTTTCTAGGGCTTCTGCATCTATCTGTCCTTCAAATACAGGAATATCAAAATTAACTTGTACCTTGAAAGGCAAGGTGCCTCCAAAGTGGCCGCTTGATGAAGATGCGTCTGATGCTATTGGTAGGCGTTGAAGGATGTGGGCAAAATTCTCCATCATTTCGTCCCTCTGTCACATGAGAGCTTGCTCAAGCAAACTATTGATAGGATCGTCTGCTCCATCGTTTTTCTTTTCTTCTGCCATTGATGGTTTCTTGGGTGTGCGAGAGCGATTTTCTTCAAGAGAGACAAGCTCGAGACCCAACTTGCTATACTCGGACCTTGTCGGGGACATGCACTGAAAAAAACGATCAAGAGCAGCCTGCTCTGATACCACTGATCCGGATTATTTTCGACACGAAATGAGATCGGAGATATAATAAAGAAATGCACAGAGATATTGCAAGAGAGACAACAATATAACAAAGATATAGCGGAAATATAACAAGAGTCACAGATATACAGTAATACACGATTTCTATTAATGACATAAATGTACAGAGACTATAAAATACAGAGTGAAAGACTCGCTAGAATGGTGGTAGCTTATCTCTGAGAAGAGATGTGACGGCTACTCACATCTGTGGGAAGATGATCATTACAATGAGGCTCTAAGGGCCTTTTTAACATAAGTAAAATCCAAAACCCTAACCCCGGAAGATGAAAATCCAAAAGGTTTGTGGGCCCCGATGGGGGTAGTTGATACGTCAACTTCCCAGGGGTGTAACTTTTGCATACGATCTCCGTTTGGGGCACTCAATAGATCGTTGGAAAGATATATCCGAGAACTACAACGTTTGGGTGAGAAACATTGACGTACGATCCATGTTTCTCCCCATTTTCTCAAAAAACATCGTTTAGGGCCTCAAAATGCCCCCGGAATTTAAAAACTGCTAAAAATAGTAAATTACCAAACTTGCCAGAAACATGTTTTGGGCTAGTTGGAGAAGGTGGGTGGCCACTGATATCCACCTGGATCAATCCTCCCTCCTTAGGAAGAAATGGTCTCCATTTCCTTGAGTTCTCAGGGGAGAGGGGAAAGCGATTGTTGAATCTGAATCTTGGTGATCTGCTTACCTTGTTGGATAAAGTGGCATTGCTTAGCTTTTTGAAGGCTATCACGAACCTTTGGTTGGAAGGTTTGGACCTTTTTAACCAGTCCGGCTACATGAGATGACTGTGTGCAAAAGGAATGTTTGTGCTTTGATGCAACCTTTTCGACCTGCTTCTGTTGGATAGAAGGTGCTTGGGCCGAAGCTGTGGTGGTTGCAGTATCCTTTTGGTCCCTTTTTGAACAGATTGTGGAGAAGATGAATTTTGTAGTATGAGATACTACCTTGTGGCACTGTTTAGGTGGGCCAGTAGTTGGAACTACCTATGGTATCCTGTAGAGATGACCCCCAAGAGTAATAATGACACTATGGGGTCGAGACTCATAGATAGCATGGAGTTTCCACATATATGGCTGGCCCAAGAGAACATCACAGACATCCAGTGGGGCAACATCACATAGTACCTCATCCTTGAAGGGTTGGATGATGTATGACAATCGACACTGCTGGCTGACATGAAGATCTCTTCCTTGGTGAAGCCACCCGATGTTGTATGGTTACGGGTGTGGTATTGTCGACAATCCCAACTGTTTGATGACCTCTGCTGAGAAGAGGTTCTTTTGGCTTCCACTATCAACAATAAAATGCAGTGGGGTCCCCTTCACCCACATCTGTGAATGAAAAAGGCGCTTCCCCTCTTTAGGATCTGTTGGTTCTTCTGGTTGAATTGTTGTGGTCGCGACAATAGCAGTCGGCTCTGTGTTGATGATCTGTCTTTTACTAGTATTTTCATAATCAGATTCTGAATCAGGGCTTGGCTCCTTGTATTTGATCTTGGCCAATAATGACTATTTTGAGCGACATTCATCAGTGTTGTGCCAGGGGATTTTGTGGAAATAGCACCATTTTCTGGTGTCCTTCTTTGTCTTCCCGTGACCCTTCTTTTCTTGTGTCTTGGACTGGTTTCGGGAGACTATTTGTTAGGGATGTCTTTGTCATACTTTGGTTGTTGCGGATTTGCAGACCCGAATTTTCGTTTGTTCTGGTGCTTAAATTTCTGCTCAATTTTAACAACATATCGATAAGCAGCACCGAGTGATGAGATGTCCAGAAAATCCATTTCAGTTTGGATGTATCTATGTAGAGCCCCACAATATTTCAGAACCAAATGTCACTCGGAGTCTTTGATACCCAGCTTGGTGCGCAAGGTATGGAAGGTATTGGTGAACTCCGAAACTGCTTGGCCCCTCTCTTGCTGCAGTGTGGTCCATCTCATGTACTGGTCCTCATAGTTGTCAACATGATAATACTGTTCTTTTACCGCATCCACAAAAAAATCCCAAGTGGGATCGACCCCATATATTCCAAACTCCTCTGTGGAACTTTGCTCCCTGTAAGTTTCCCACCAATGTTTGACATGAGGGAGAGCTTTAAGGAGTGCAAAGGTGATCTTTTCTTTGTCAAAAAAATTGTGAACAGAGAAATAACCTTCCAGCAGAGTTAACCATTTTTCTAGGGCTTCTGCATCCAGTTGTCCTTCAAATACAGGAATATCAAAATTAACTTGTACCTTGAAAGGAAAAGTGCCTCCAAAGTGGCCTCTTTATGAAGATGCGCCTGATGCTATCGGCAGGCGTTGAAGGATGTGGGAAAAATTCTCCATCATTTCATCCCTCTGTCGCATGAGAGCTTGCTCAAGGAACAAATTGATAGGATCGTCTGCTCCGTCGTTTTTATTTTCTTCCTCCATTGAGGGTTTCTTGGGTGTGCGAGAGAGATTGTATTCAAGATAGACAAGCTCGAGACCCAACTTTCTCTACTCGGACCTTGTCGGGGACATTCACTGAAAAAAACGATCAAGAGCAGCCTGCTCTTATGCCACTGATCTGGATTATTTTCAACACGAAATGAGATCAGAGATATAATAAAGAAATGCACAGAGATATTGCAAGAGAGACAACAATATAACAGAGATATAGAAGAAATATAACAAGAGTCACAGATATACAGTAATACACAATTTCTATTAATGAAATAAATGTACAGAGACTGTAAAATACAGAGTGAAAGACTCGCTAGAATGGTGGTAGCTTATCTCTGAGAAGAGATGTGATGGCTAATCGCATCCGTGAGAAGATGATCATTACAATGAGGCTCTAAGGGCCTTTTTAACATAAGTAAAATACAAAACCCTAACCCCAGAAGATGAAAAGCCAAAAGGTTTGTGGACCCCGATGGGGGTAGTTGATACGTCAATTTCCTAGGGGCGTAACTTTTGCATACGATCTTTGTTTGGGGTGCTCAATAGCTTGTTGGAAAGATCTATCTGAGAACTACAATTTTTGGGTGAGAAACGTCGATATACGATCCATGTTGCTCCCCGTTTTCTCAAAAAACATCGTTTAGGGCCTCAAAATGGCCCCGGAAGTTAAAAATTGCTAGAAATAGTAAATTACCAAAATTTCTAGAAACATGTTTTGGGCCAGTTGGAGAAGGTGGGTGGCCACTGATATCCATTTGGATCAATTGTTCATGCCGAAGGATCATTTTTTCATGTTGGCACATAGCTTGTGTTGCCACAATGTGTGTAGAACTTGCTGAATATGTTGCAAGTGTTCCGCCCAAATATTTTTATAGATGAGGATGTCATCCAGATACACCACTACAAAAGAATTGGTGAAAGGCCGCAAGATATCATCCATCATCCTCATGAAAATTGTTGGGGCATTTATCAAACCAATGGGCATGACCAACCATTCAAAAATCCCTTATTTTGACTTAAAGGAAGTCTTCCATACATTTGTAAGCTCTATTGGGACCTAATGGTAGCTAGACTTCATATCAATCTTACTAAATTATTTGTCCCCTTTGAGTTGATCAAGGACATCATTGATTCGGGGAATCGGGTACTAGTTCCTGACTGTGATTTTATTTAGGGAACGATAATTAATGCAGAGTCGTCATGTCTCTTCTTTCTTCTTTACAAGCACGATTGGGCTTCCAAAAGGTGATGAGTTGGGTCAGATGTGCCCCTTTTGGAGAAATTCTTGGATCTAATGCTTGATCTCCTCATTTTCTAACATAGAGTGATGATAGACTGGCCCATTGGGTAGTGGTGCTCTAGGGGTGAGATCAATGGAATGCTTGACCTGACAATGCAGAGGTACCCCAATAGGTGAGGATAATATGTCTTTGTATTCTTGCATGACCTTATCCACTTGATTCTGCTGTGTGGAGTGGTCGGTTGTGGAGGCCTTGGATGTGGCTACAATCTTTCACTCACTCTGAGAGTGAATCATGAAGAAGAAAAACTTCATGGTCTAATTGATGACCTTCTTGCATTGCTTGGCATAGATCAAGGAAATGGCACTAGGTTGGACTACCTCGAGTATCCTATACAATTTCATGTTCAAATTAATAATAACACTGCGAGGCCTAGACTCATATACAACATGACGTTTCCATAAATAAGGTTGGCCCAAAAGAACATCACAAACTTCAAGGGGAGAAACATCACACAATACCTCATCTTTGAAGGGTTTGATGTCGTATGATAGGTGACACTATTTACTGACGTGGATATTGCTTCCTTGGTGGAGCGATCTGATGGTGTGGGGATGAGGGTGGGGCATTGTCGGTAGGGCCACCTACTTGAAAACCTCCACTGAGATGAGTTTCTTCTAGATACCTCTATCAATGATGAAGTGTAGTGGAGTGCCTTTCATACACATATGTGAATGAAAGAGGCTCTCGCCTTGCTCTGGCTCATCAGGTTCACCGGACTGGATCTTGGTGGTAGAAATGGTGGCACTGGGTTCTGCGTCAATGATACGTCTCCCCTTTTATATTTCTGACTCAGAGTCTAAACCCGCATCTGATTCAGAGGCTTTCACCTCAACCACCAATGAATTCTTTGAGCAACAATCAACAATGTTATGCTAGGTGCTCTTATGGAAGTCGCACCACTTCCCATTGTATTTCTTCATCTTTCCATTGTCATTCTTTGTTTGTGGCTTACATTGGTTTTCATAAGGCTATCCATATTTTCTAGGCCCTTTCTTCTGCAGGTTCGAGCTTCCCTTGCCCCGCTTCTACTGTGAGGGGTTCCCAAACCCAAACTATTGCATCTTTTATTTAAGATTCTGTTTAATTTTGATGGGATATAGATAGTCCATGCCTAAGGATGAGATGTTTAGAAACTCCATTTCTTCCTGGATGTATCTTTTCATAATTTCTGCAAGTGCAACCAAACTTAGTCTCCCACTTGAAACTTGTGTGGCACTCGGTGTTGATCATGGAACTGCTTGTACTTGACATTGGATTTCTATAAAATATCCTGAGCCTTTTGGTGGATGTGTTGGATTCACTCAATGAATCGAGTGTCTTTTTCAACTTCATTTTGATCATGGGACAAGTCTTCCTGGGTGGCTGTAAGGGGTAGTGCAACATCGATGGGACCCAATGGTTGAAATCCCAACCCCACTTGAAAGGGGTTGTGGCCAGTTGATCTATGTATGGATTTTTTGTATTTATGCTGAACATAGGGAAGACTCTCATCCGATGTGAAAGGGTGCTTGGAATTTTACATGTGAAAGTCATGATCATCTGGTTGACGACCTCAATTTGGCCATTCGTCTGGGGGTGGAAGGAAATGCATTTGGTGAGCTTATTTTCCAATAGTGACCAGAGGCTCAACCAAAATGTGTTGAGGAACTGATTATCCCAATCTAAGATAATGGTTTGTGGTATCCCAAAATGTAACCACACTCGTTCAAATAAGAGCTTGGCAGTGGCCTTCTCTATGATGGTATTCTTATAGGCCACCAAAATCACCATCTTGGAAAAGTGATCAACAAACAAAAAAACAAATTCATTTCCCCACTTGGTTGATGGAAGGCCCAACATGTAGTCCATTGATATGGATTCCCAAGGATTTTCGGGAGTAGGAAGAGGGGTGTACAGGCCTTGTTTCTTAGTGGTCAGTTTGGCAATAACGCAAGTAGTGCAGGACCTGATATACCTGATGACATCATGTTGAAGTTTTGGCTAGTAGAAATATTGTTGAAACACTACCACTGTCTTTTCTAATCCAAAGTTTCCTGCCAGCTAACTGTAGTGGGATATCCCAATAATATTCTCTCTCTTTCTTGATGGAATACAGAGATGGCCTAGATGGCACAATAACCTGTCCTGAATATGGAAATTAGTGACAACTATGTTTGCACCCAACATTTGGTAGGTGGTGTCGAAGTCTGGATCTTTCTCATAGAGGTGGGGCCTTCCAGAGGTCTCTTGGCTACAAGAGTCTAACACCATGGTGAGTGTTGCGACTAGAGGTCAGCTGAGGTAATCAAGGATGCAGTTATACTTGATGTTGAGGTGGAATTGCTGCAAGTATGTGTTGGCATGTTTTCAGGCAGATGTGCTTGTCATTGATGGCAAGATCAGAGTATGCAATGATGGAAAAATAGGGACAACATAAGCTCAGAAGAGATAGTGCAGAGGTGCATGAAGAATGCAAGAGTGTGCCTGTTTATTTGATGGAAAAGAGGCAGGCAAGGAAGATCAACAACACAGGGATAATTGCATGGAAATATTAGAAGCGTAAACTCCATTTCAGAGTTTTGGATACCGGGCATTGGAGGAGTCAAGGAAGCAACTCACAACAAGAATGCCAAAATGACGAAATGTGAAATGTTGGAATACGTTGATCCAACTCCATTTCAGAGTCCCGGATACCATGAGTTGAAGTGTTGAAACACTTCACCACAGGAGTGCCAAAATGCCAAAATGGTGAAATGAAAAACACCGAAATCCCGAAATAGGCACATAAACGAAGAGTTTCGCAGACTGGGAAATAACTCCATTTCGGAGTTTTGGATATCGGAAGTTGGAAGAGTCAAGACTCTTCATCATCAGGAGTCCCGGAATTGTGAAATGAAAAACGCCAAAATCCCAAAAGAAGGAGGACGGTTTCAGATACCGGGAGTTGGAAGATTCAAGACTCTTCATCATAGGAGTCCCGAAGTCGCGAAACCCAAAGTCACAAAATGCGAAATCACGAAATGTCAAAGACTCAATTTCAGAGTTTTGGATACCGAGAGTTGGAGGAGTCAAGAGTCAAGACTCTTCATCACAGGAGACCCGAAGTCGCAAAACCCAAAGTCGCAAAATGTCAAAGACTCCATACCAGAGTTTTGGATACTGGGAGTTGGAGGAGTCAAGAGTCAAGACTCTTCATCACAGGAGTCCTGAAGTTGCGAAACCCGAAGTTGGGAAATGAAAAATCGCAAAATGTCAAAGACTCCATACCGGAGGTTCGGATATCGGGAGTTGGATATGTCAAGGACTCTCATGACAGGAATCTCGAAGTTACGAAGTGCGAAAATCCAAAAAGTTGATCTGACTCCACTTCAGAGTTTCACAGACCGAGAGGTGGAGTTGTCAAGAACTCTCACATCAAGAATTCCGAAATCATGAAATGTAAAATGCCAAAATGCGAAATGCCAAAATTCGGAATGTGAAAACACCGTTTTGGTGTAGGCCTTGGTCACCACCAGTGGTCATATCATCGAAGAGCTATAGAGAAGAGCTTGAAGAGACAAGCTCCATTTAAGAGTTTGGGACATGGAGAGTCGAGACTCCTCACCACAAGAATGCCGAAATGCCAAAATGCAAAATAAACGCAAGATCCTATGGATCCAATCCAATGGTGTAGGTGAATTTAAGTATGATAGAAGGGCTACTATTTCTCTTCACAGTTAATCGATCAGTGGTGATTCATTGGCTGAAGCATTCTTTGGAGGTTCACAGTGTAACTGCTAGAAACCACTGATGGTTTCTACCAGAGGACTCGAAGCCACTTCTGTGTGATTTCCAGAGGAGCTGAAGAGTCTCTAGGAATATGCCAGTGGAATGAAGACTGTTCGTAGAGGCAATTGACAGATGAATCTAACTGCCAGAGAAGCTAAAGAGTTGCAATGATGAACAGGTAGAGTACTCGACATGAGACAACATGCAGAAGCATGGCAGGACAGAATGCACAAGGTGCATAGAGACCATAAGTATGCATAATAGAGAAGAGATGGGAGTTGTTGTTGTTGAGAGGGATTCAGGAGTGTAGAAGGAGGAGTGTGCAACAAATGAAATACAGAGAAGAGGAATGTATCATTGAATGGACATGGCACATAGAGCATAAAAGGCAGAAGCACAAAAAGCACAAGGCATGTGTGGAAAAAGACAATGAGACACCAAAGGAAAGTTGAGGTGCTCTTGTAGAGAAAAATAGAAGATCAGAAATCCCAAGAAGATGCAGATAGAGAGACACTGATACAAGAGAGTAGAGCAACATAGCAGAATAGTGATAAGTATGGTAAGCCAATGATAAATATTGTATCACTGTGATAAGTTTCATTAGCAAAAATTTATATTTCAGGGTGGTAGGGAGGTGCTAGGGAGGACTGTTTTCCTCAGAGGTACAAGTGGGTGCTTGAACACAAGGAGTTGTAGCTTCCATCTGGTTGCAGCCAAAGAAACTAGGGTGGCAGGGTGGTGCAAGGAATAACTGTTGTTCTTTGTTATACAGGTTGGTGCCTGTGTGACTGGAAGTTGGTGCTTCCATCCAGTTGGTACTGGAACATTTAGGGAGTTGGTGCTTCCTTCTAGTGGGTGCTAGAGAAACCAGGGAGTTGGTGCTTCCTTCTAGTGGGTGTTAGAGAAACTAGGGAGTTGGTGCTTCCTTCTAGTAGGTGCTAGAGAAAAAAGAGAGTTGGTGCTCTAGGCAAGTTGCAACTTGCAAAACAGAGGTTGTATCCTCATTATGAGTTGGAGCTCATATGTATGATAATGTAAAGAATGTACAGATTACTTATCATATAAAAAAGAAGAGGTTTTTACCCTTTATGGGTTTCCTCAGGAAATATCTGTCTCTGTGTATCTCATATGTTTGAATGATGCTGAATGGTCTATTGCTTACTTCCCTGCATTATTGTGATTGTCATTGAGTGATCTGGAAAGAGTTGTAAAATAAGTATAATTGTTTAAGCCCAGTAACAACTAATTCACTGCCCCCTCTCAGTTGTCCAACAATTGGTATCAGAGCAGGCCCCTTTTATCTAAGGGTAGATCCTAGAGTTTAAACATGTCAAGCAATGAAGGAAATTCTACCAATAATACCCCTCTGTTCAATGGAACAAACTTTGCCTTCTGGAAAGTTAGAATGAGAACCTAAATAATGGCTTTAGGTGTAGATGTTTGGGATGTGGTAGATATTGGTTATGTAAAGCTAGTTGTACTAGCTAATAAGGATGACAAGCTAGAATTTAGCTTCAATGCCAAGGCTATAAATGCTATCTTGAGTGGGCTTGCAAAAGTATAATTTGTAAAAGTTATGCAACTAGGAACTGCCAAAGAAATGTGAGACAAACCCATTAGCAGTTATGAAGGTAATGAGAAGGTAAAGGATGCCAAGCTTCAAACCTACAGAATACAGTTTAAACAATTGAAGATGAAGGAAGATGAAACTATTGGAAAATACTTTCTGAGAGTAGAAGAAATGGTAAATGCAATGAAATCACTTGGTGAGAAAATTGAGGAACCTTCTTTAGTTCAAAAAATTTTGAGATCTCTACCAGATAGGTTCAATATGAAAGTCTCTGCTATTGAAGAACTTAATGATCTAAAAACCTTGGAGTTTGATCAAATTCTAGGAACATTGACTGCATATGAAATGATAATAGTTAAAGATAAACCCACCTCTAGAGAAGCATCATTTAAGGAAGACGAGAATGAGGATTCATAGCTTGATGAAATTGAAGAAAAAATTGTGAAGAGACTAAAGAAGGGATCAGGAAAATACAAAGGTAAACTACCTTTCAAATGTTTCAACTATGGTAGGATAGGGCATTTTGCAAATAAATGTCCCCACAAAAGAAAGGATCATACATGTGATGATGAGGAGAAGCACAAACACAACAATTTATTTAAAGAGAATAACTTTAAGAAGAAAATTCTTTGCGTAAACAATGATGATGATCCTTCAGATGATGAAGACAATGACTCCACTATTGAAGATAAACTAAATGACTTCATACTTATGGCCAAAGAGGATTATGATAAAAGAAGCACAAGAAGTGATGCTAATGAAGAAGAAGTTGTGGTTGAGATGGAAGGAGAATTGATCAGTGCACTGGAAGAGATTGACAGACTAAGAATTAAGAACAGAAAGCAAAGACATTTGTTGATACAGTTTGATAAAGACAGTAAAAAACCTGATGAAGACCTTGTCCTACTAAAAGTGGAATTAGAAGAGGCAAATAAAATCAAAGACATTCTGAAATGACAGTTATCAAAAAAGAAGGCAAGATGTGAAGCCTTAGAACAAGAAGTAGTGAAAACTAAGAAAGAGATGGAGAAGTTTCAAGCCTTGTATAATCAAAATCTGTCAAGTATCAAATCCTTAGAAGGATTAGCCACCATTCTAAATTAGCAAAGGAATCCAAAGATGAAAACTGGTTTGGGTTATGAAGAGGGATCAAGTAGTGATAAGCCAAGAAATGAAGAACCCATCAAGTTTGTCAAATCTACAACCAATGACAACAACAAACCCACAGAAACAAAGGAAGACAATCGGTCGCCCAGGATGAGTAAAGAAAAAGGTGCCAGGATTGAATCTGTAGAAAAAATAAATAATGCACTCGCTGCTGAAAGATGTCATCAACATGGAAGAAATTGATTTGCTCAAAGAAGACAACCATTTTCCAGGGACAAAGAATTTTTCTATGGCTATTGTTTCTACTATTCTAACTTTGGTCACAAAGCTGTAAATTGTTCCTTAAGACTTAGACATGAGCAATTAAGATTTCAAAGGAATAAATACTTGTCACAACAAAGAATGATAAAACCAAGTAACAAACCTTCACAAATTGCAAATTGCCAAATTAAGTCTAGAGACATGCAACTAAGGAGGTCAAGAAATAATCAACAGTCAATGAGTAGACAACGCTGCAACAATACTTTTGACCTATTGAACAATGAGATTGAATGCTACATCTGTCATAACTATGGACATAAATCTGTTGACTGTTGATTAAGGAACTATGAACTAGATTTGAATTCCCTTGCTGAAAATGTCAAGGTTTGGAAGAAGAAAGAAAGTGATAAGTGTGGATTAGTGTTGTCAGCTCAAAGAAAAAAAAACCCTTGGTATATAGACAGTGGATGCTCCAAACATATGATGGGAGACAAAGGTAAGTTTCTATCTCTAAGTGAAAGCAAATCAGGAAATGTAACTTTTGGAAATGATGCTCCAGGTAAAATAAAGGGTAAAGGGATGGTGAGTTTAAGTAATGGAAAAGGAAAAGCCCAAGATGTTCTACTTGTAGATGGGCTGAAACATAATCTGCTCAGTGTAATTCAAATGTGTGATAGAGGATGTGAAGTGGTGTTCATGTCCAAGGACTGCAAAATAAAGTCTGTAAACTTAGGACAAGTGGTGGCCAAAGGCATAAGGACATAAAATAACGTATATGTGCTGAAATAAAATAGAGAAGAGTGTCATCTAAGAAAACATGATGAAAGCTGGTTATGGCATAAGAGACTTGGATATTTAAACTTTGACCACTTAACCAAGCTCAAAAATATTTAGGTAGTAAAAGATCTTCCAAGAATATCAAAACCCCGAGATTCTATGTGTAAACCCTGCCAAGTAGGAAAACTAACCAGGACACCATTTAAGGCCAAGAGCTTTACTTCAATAGAGAAACCACTCCAACTAGTTCATATGGATTTATGTGGACCATCAAGACAGGAAGGCACAGGGAGAGAAAACTGCTTCATGTTGATTATTGATGATTACTCCAAACTTACTTGGGTTGCCTTTCTCAAGGAAAAAGATGAAGCATTTGAGAAGTTTAAAATATTTAAGTCTTTAAATGATAATCAAATATGCAAGAGGTTAAAGGCAGTAAGATCAGATAGAGGAGGAGAATTTATGTCAAGTGATTTCAAGGAATTCTGTGATAAGCATGGGATCAAGAGAGAATACACAATCCCAAGAACACCACAACAAAATGGAGTAGTGGAGAGGCAAAATAGAACAGTGCAGCAAATAGCCAGGTCAATGATGAATGAGAATAACATTGGTCAAACCTAATGGGTAGAAGCAATACACACAGCAGTCCATGTTCTTAACAAAGCCCACCTCAGACCACAAAGTGACAAGACACCTTATGAACTGTGGTATGGGAGACCTGCTTCAATCAAACACTTCAAAGTCTTTGGGAGTAAATGTTACATAAAGAATAATGATGAGAAGCTTGGAAAATATGATGACAAGGCTGATGAAGGTATCTTCTTAGGGTATGCTACAAACATCAAAGGATACAGATGCTATAATAAGAGGCTGCATAAAATGGTTGATTGTATTAACATAAAAGTTGATGAGGGAATCTCGGCAAGAGAGGTGTATAGTAATGAGTCTTCTACAGAAGACACAACTAAAGCTGAAGATGAACAGGTCCAAGAATCAGAAAATGAAGACTCTGAATCAGATGAAGACACAGATATTTAGACAGACTCAAATCAGCAGACAACTTCAAATTCCTCCTCCAGAATCACTCAAAAGAATCATCCTACAAGTCAGATAATTGGTGAAAAAGACAAAGGTGTACAAACCAGGAGAAAGCTAATAAAAAACACCGAACAATCACATATAGCTTTCATATCCATGATGGAACCCAAGAATTTTAATGAAGCAAGAAAAGATGACCATTGGGTTAAAGCAATGAATGATGAACTTGATCAGATTGAGAAAAACAATACGTGGGAGATGGTTCATAGACCGGAAGGTAAAAATATCAATGGTTCCAAATGGATCTTTAAGAATAAGTTGAATGAGAAGGGAAAAGTTGTCAGGAACAAAGCAAGATTGGTCTGTAAAGGCTATGCTCAAATAGAAGGAATGGATTTTGATGAAACATTTGCGCCCGTAGCAAGGTTAGAAGCTATCAGAATATTTCTTGCCTATGCTTGTCATAAAAGGCTTAAAGTCTATCAAATGGATGTCAAGTCTGCTTTTCTAAATGGAGATTTAAATGAAGAAGTCTATATGGAACAAATAGAGGGTTTCGAATTGTCTAATAACCCTGACTTAGTATGCAAGATGAAGAAAGCTTTATATGGGTTAAAACAAGCTCATCGTGCCTAGTATCACAGACTGGATACGTATCTCAAAGACAAAGGGTTCAAGAGAGGAACAATTGACAACAATCTATATATCAAAACAGAGGGTGATGATTTGTTCATTGTGTTGGTCTATGTAGATGATATCCTCTTCGGAAGTAATAAGGATTCATTGGTAAAATGGTTTGCTTCTGCCATGGAATCTGAGTTTGAAATGTCTATGATAGGTGAACTGTCATTTTTTCTTGGTCCGCAAATTACTCAATGGTTTGAAGGGATGTTCATTTCTCAAGAAAAATATCTAAGAGAAATGTTGAAAATGTTTCAAATGGAAGATTCTAAACCTGTGGGCACACCTATGGTTACTGGATGCAAATTAAGCAAGGATGATGACTCACCTGATGTTGATCAAAGTTCATATAGGTCAATGATAGGCAGCCTATTGTACACCACAACATCTCACCCAGACATAATGCATGATGTTGGAATGGTAGGAAGATATCAGTCTACACCTAAATAGAGTCATTTGCTAGCTGTCAAAAGGATATTCAAGTATTTGAAAGAACAATGACTTATGGTCTGTGGTATCCCATAAATCATAATTTTCAGTTAACTGCTTATTCAGATGCAGATTGGGAAAATTGTGTTGATGAGAGAAAAAGCACCAGTGGAGGAGAATTCTTCCTGGGTGACTCATTAGTAGCATGGCTTAGTAAAAAACAAAGTTCCATTTCTTTATCCACTACAGAGGCAGAGTACATTTTTGTTGCTACCTATTGCACTAAGGTATTATGAATGATTTATACACTTGTAGACTTGGAGGTAAAATACGTAGCACTGATCCCAATTCATTGTGATAACACTAGTGCCATCAGTGTGTCTAAGAATCCTGTACTCCACTCCAAGACCAAGCATATTCCCATAAAATACCATTTTCTGAGAGAGCAGGTCACCAATCAGGTTGTTAAGGTCCATTACATTCCAACCACAGAACAAATTGCAAACATCTTTACTAAACCCCTAGCCAAGACACCATTTGAATATCTCCGACAGAAGCTGGGTGTCATCCCGTCTCACACCTAAGAGAGTCCATCCTATTATGGGGAGTTTTATATTGATTGAATATCTGATACCTCCTAAAATTACTACAACAACTCAGGGGGAGCATGTTTTCTTTGACATTGATGTCAAAGGGGGAGAAAAAGGAGTGGTCCGGACTGGATGCTATAGTTGGAGGTCCAAACATATTAGCGCAGTCATTCAGGGTTTCCATCAATGCCAAAGGGGGAGATTGTTGGCATGTTTTCAGGCAGATGTGCTTGTCATTGATGGCAATATCAGAGTATGTAGGGATGGAAAAACAAGGACAACGTAAGATCAGAAGAGATAGTGCAGAAGTGCATGAAGAATGCAAGAGTGTTCCTGTTTATTTGATGGAAAACATGCAGGCAAGGAAGATCAACAACGCAGGGATAATTGCATGGAAAGATCAGAAGCGTAAACTCCATTTCGGAGTTTTGGATACTGGGCATTGGAGGAGTCAAGGAAGCAACTCACAACAAGAATGCCGAAACGGCAAAATGCGAAACGCCAGAATACATTGATCTGACTCCATTTCAGAGTTTCAGATACCGGGAGATTGAGAAGTCAAGAGTTGAGACTCTTCAACATAGGATTCTCGGAGTTGCGAAATCCGGAATCCCAAAATCCCAAAAGAGGCACATTAACAAGAGTTTTGCAGACTGGGAAATAACTCCATTTCGGAGTCCCGGATACCGGGAGTTGAAGTGTTGAAACACTTCACCACAGGAGTGCCGAAATGCCGAAATGACAAAATGTGAAACACCAAAATCCTGAAATAGGCACATAAACGAAGAGTTTCGCAGACCAGGAAATAAATCCATTTCAGAGTTTTGGATACCGGGAGTTGGAAGAGTCAAGACTCTTTATCATCAGGAGTCCCAGAATCGTGAAATGCGAAATGCCGAAATCCTAGAAGAAGGAGGACAATTTCAGATACCGGGAGTTGGAATATTCAAGACTCTTCATCACAGGAGTCCCGAAGTCGCAAAACCTGAAGTCACGAAATGCAAAATCGCGAAATGTCAAAGACTCCATTTCGGAGTTTCAGATACCGGAAGTTGGAGTCAAGATTCAAGACTCTTCATCACAAAAGACCCGAAGTCACAAAACCTGAAGTGGCGAAATGTGAAATCGTGAAATGTCAAAGACTCCATACCGGAGTTTCGAATACCGGGAGTTGAAGGAGTCAAGAGTCAAGACTCTTCATCATAGGAGTCCTGAAGTCGTGAAACCCGAAGTCGCGAAATGTGAAATCACGAAATGTCAAAGACTCCATACCGAAGGTTCAAATACTGGGAGTTGGAGATTTCAAGGACTCTGATGACAGGAATCCCAAAATGTGAAGTGTGAAAATCCAAAAAGTTGATCTAACTCCATTTCGGAGTTTCGTAGACCAAGAGGTGGAGTTGTCAAGAACTCTCACATTAAGAATGTCAAAATCGCAAAATGTGAAATGTCGAAATGCGAAATGTGAAAAAACCTTTTTGGTGTAGGCCTTGGTCACCACCGGTGGTCACATCGTCGAAGAGATGTAGAGAAGAGATTGAAGAGACAAGCTCCATTTCGGAGTTTGGGACATGGAGAGTCGAGACTCCTCACCACAAGAATGTCGAAATGTCGAAATGAAAGATAAACGCAAGATCCTATGGATCCAATCCAACGATGCAGGTGAATTTAAGTATGATCAAAGGGCTACTGTTGCTCTTCACAGTTAATCGATTAGTGGTGATTCAATGGCTGAAGCGTTCTTTGGAGGTTCACAGTGTAACTGCTAGAAACCATTGATGGTTTCTTCCAGAGGACTCGAAGAGACTTCTGTGTGATTTCCAGAGGAGCTGAAGAGTCTCTAGGAATATGCCAGTGGAATGAAGACTGTCCGTAGAGGCAATTGACAGATGGATCTAACTATTAGAGAAGCCGAAGAGTTGCAATGATGAACAGGTAGAGGACTCGACATGAGAGAGCATGCAGAAGCATGGCGGGACAGAATGCACAAGGTGCACAGAGACCATAAGTATGCAGAACAGAGAAGAGATGGGAGTTGTTGTTGTTGAGAGGGATTCAGGAGTGTAGAAGGAGGAGTGTGCATAAGCTAAAATACAGAGAAGAGGAATGGAGCATTGAATGGACATGGTGCATAGATCATAAAAGGCAGAAGCATAGAAAGCGCAAGGCATGTGTGGAGCAAGATAGTGAGACATTAAAGGAAGGTTGAGGTGCTCTTGTAGAGAAAAACAGAAGATCAAAAATCCCAAGAAGATGCAGATAGAGAGACACTGATACAAGAGAGCAGAGCAACATAGCAGAACAATGATAAGTCTGGTAAGCCAATGATAAATATTGTGTCACTGTGATAAGTTTCATTAGCAAAAAATTATATTTCAGGGTGGTAGGGAGGTGCTAGGGAGGACTTTTGTCCTCAGAGGTTCAAGTGGGTGCTTGAACACAGGGAGTTGTAGCTTCCATCTGGTTGCAGGCAGAGAAACCAGGGTGGTAGGGTGGTGCAAGGGAGAACTATTGTTCTCTGTTATATAGGTTGGTGCCTGTGTAACTGGAATTTGGTGCTTCCATCCAGTTGGTACTGGAACATTTAGGGAGTTGGTGCTTCCTTCTAGTGGGTGCTAGAGAAACCAGGGAGTTGGTGCTTCCTTCTAGTGGGTGCTAGAGAAACCAGGGAGTTGGTGCTTCCTTCTAGTAGGTGCTAGAGAAAACAGAGAGTTGGTGCTCTCAACAAGTTGTAGCTTGCAAAATAGAGGTTGTAGCCTCATTATGAGTTGGATCTCATATGTATGATAATGTAAAGAATGTATAGATTACTTATGATATAAAGAAGATAAGGTTTTTACCCTTTATGGGTTTCCTTAGGAAATATCTGTCTCTGTGTATCTCATATGTGTGAATGATGTTGAATGGTCTATTTCTTACTTCCCTGCATTATTGTGATTGTCATTGAGTGATCTAGAAGGACTTGTAAAATAAGTATAATTGTTTAAGCCTAGTAACAACTTATTCACCCCCGCCTCTCAGTTGTCCAATAGTATGTGGAACACTTCTGATGGAGTTCATTCTGCAATTTTCCTTGTGTCTATATGAACTACAACAACTTATGATTAGTGTGGATGATTGTCTCCTTCCTGAGAATGTAATGCCTCCATTTGGAATAGGATTGCACAATGGAGTACATTTATTTTTTGTAATTAGGGTACTTATGGATGACATCTAATAGTGTCTCACTGTGATAGGCCATGGGGTGGACGTGCTAAGTGAAAATTGAACCCACAACATAGTTTGAAGCATCTATCTCGATCTCAAAGGGTTGTTGCAAGTCAAATAATGAAAGCAATGGTGCTGTTAAAAAGCGCTACTTCAAATCATTGAAAATGTTTTGTTGGGACATGACCCACATAGAATTTTCCTTACCACCACCTCTAGTTACTTGGTTGAGGGCCCATGCAATATGGGATAATCCCAACATGAACCTGCGATAGAAATTGGCAAGGCCTAAGAAGCTCCGAAGCTCAGTGAGCATGGTTGGGGCTGGCTATTCATGGATGACCTCGATCTTGGCTAGATCCACATGAAAACCATGCTCATCAATAATGTAGCCTAGGTACTAGACCTTGTTCATGCTGAAGGAGCATTTTTTCAAGTTGGCATATAGATTGTGATACCGCAGAGTTTTTAGAACTTGCTAAATATGTTGCAAGTGTTCCAAAAAAATCTTGTTATAGATGAGAATGTCATCCAGATACACCACTACAAAATGATTGGTGAAAGTCCCAAATATGTCATCCATCATCCTCATGAAATTTGTTGGGGCATTTGTCAAACCAATTTGCATGACCAACCATTCAAAAATCCCTTCTTTTGACTTGAAGGAAGTCTTCCATACATTTATCTGCTCTATTGGGACCTAATGGTAGCCAGAATTCAGATCAATCTTACTAAAGTATTTGACCCCTTTGAGTTGATCAAGGAGATCGTTGATTCGGGGAATCAAGTACCGGTTCCTGACTGTGATTTTATTCAAGTCCCGATAATTAATCTAGAGTTGTCATGTCTCTTCTTTCTTCTGCACAAGCACGATTGGGCTTCCACAAGGTGATGAGTTGGGTCATATGTGCCCCTTTTGGAGAAATTCTTGGATCTGATGCTTGTTCTCCTCATTTTCTAATAGAGAGTGATGATAGACTAGCCCATTGGGTAGTGGTGCCTTGAGGGTCATATCGATGGAATGCTTGACCTAATAGTGCAGAGGTACCCTAGTAGGTGAGGATAAGATGTCTTTGTATTCTTCCACAACCTTATCCACTTGCTTCCGCTGCATGGAGAGGTCGGTCATGGAGGCCCTGGATTTGGCTACAATATTTCGCTCAATCTGACAGTGAATCATGAATAATAAAAACTTCCTGATCTGAGAGATGACCTTCTTACATTGCTTGGTAGAGATAAAGGAAATGGCACTAGGTGGGACTACCTCGGGTATCCTATAAAATTTCATGTTCAAAGTAATAATAACACTGCGATGCCTAGACTCATATGCAACATGATGTTTCCGTAAATAAGGTTGGCCCAAAAGAACATCACAAACTTCAAGGGGAGAAACATCACACAATACCTCATCTTTGAAGGGATTGATGCCATATGCTAGGTGACACTATTGGCTGATGCGAAGATCGCTTCTTTGGTGGATCCATCTGATGGTGTAAGGATGCGGGTGGGGCATTATCGGTAGGGCCAGCTACTTGAAAAACTCCACTGAGATGAGTTTCTTCTAGATACCTCTATCAACAATGAATTGTAGTAGAGTGCCTTTCATCCACATCTGTGAACGAAAGAGGTGCTCACCTTCCTCTGGCTCATCAGGTTCATCGGACTAGATCTTGGTGCTATAAATGGTGGAACTGGGTTCCACATTAATTATCTGTCTCCCTTTTTTTGTTTCTAACTCAGAGTCAGAACCTACATCTGATTCAGAGGCTTTCACCTCAACCACCAATGATTTCTTTGAGAAAAAATCAACAATGTTATGCTAGGGGATCTTATGGAAGTTACACCACATCCTGGTGTATTTATTCATATTTCCATTGTCCTTCTTTGTTTATGGCTTAGACTCATTTTCCTGAGGCTATCCATATTTTCTATGCCCTTTTTTCTATGGGTTGGGGATGCCCTTGCCCCGCTTCTACTGTGAAGGGTTCCCAAACCCAAACTGTTGTGTCTTTTGTTTAAGATTCTACTTGATTTTGACGACATATAGATAGGCCATGCCCAAAGATGAGATGTTTAGAAACTCCATTTATTCCTGGATGTATCTTTGCAGACCATCATGGTACTTGAGAACTATATGTCATTAAAAATATTTGATACCCAGCTCGGTGCGCAAGGTATGGAAGATATTTTTGAATTATGGCACTTCTTGGTCCCTTTCCTACTGCAGTGTGGTCCATTTGTTTTATACAGGTTGTCATAACTTCCAATAGGGTAGTATTGTTCCTTAATATCATCCTTGAAGGATTCTCAGGTGAGTGCGACTGTAAATAGTGAGGGTTCCTTTGTTTCCTTTTGCTCACAGAAAGTATCCCACCAATCTTTGACATGGGGAATGACTTTGAGGAGTGAAAAGAAGAGAACAATGAGGCTATTAAAAATGTTTTACAATAAACATGAATTCCAAAAACCTAGACATCCAAAAACCTAACCCTAGGAGATGAAGCGCCAAAAGTCATGTGGGCCTTGTTGGGGTAAGCTAGTACATCAACTTCTCGGGGTCATAAATTTTTCATACAATATTCGTTTTAGGCACACGATAGCATGTTGGAAAGGTATATCTCAGGACTAGACATGATGTTATCAATATATTGTTATATTTATAGTTTGACTGTGGAGAGCCCTAAAAACGTTGTTTAGGGCCTCAAAATGACCCCGGAAGTTCAAGACCCGAATACTAGGAAAAAATTGCCACACTGAAAAACTGTCAAGATGAGCCAGTTGGAATAGGTGGGTGGCCACTGATATCCACCTGGATCATCCAAGTATGCTTTGAAAATTCACTTCAAATTGTGGAAAGAAAATGACATGGCCCACTGAAATGTAGCTCCAACATTTTTTAGTCCAAAAGGCATATTTTTATACACGAAAGTCCCACAAGGATATACGAATGTCGTATTGTGATGATCCTCGGGCCAAATATGAATTTGATTGTATCCAGAAAATCCATCCATAAAGGAAAATATTTCTCTTCCGACATGCTCTTTAATAATCTGGTTAATGAATGATGTGGGGAAGTTGTATTTTGGACACACTTTGTTTAGATCTCAGAAATCCATACAGATGTGTATGGTTCCTTTCTTTTTGTCCACTGGAACAGGGTTTAACACCCATTCCATAAGAGGAATCAGATAGATAAAACCTGCTTTAAGAATCTTTTCCACCTCATCTTTTATAGTTTTTTCTTTCCTGGGGTTTAACGGTTGTATTATTTTCCGAATAGGATTAGCATTTTTGTAAGTATGAATCTCGTGTTCAACAATACTGGGGTCAATGCTTGGAATCTCTTCATAATTCTAGGCTAAAACATTGTGAAAATATTTAAACAAATAGGTTTACATACAAATCTCTTTGGAGAATAGTCTACACTGATAAAAACATTCTCAACGACGTTGGGGGTTTTAGAGATGTTGATCAAAATGGTTTTCGATATATTCACCATGTTCCCTTCAGTATAAAGACTATGCTTTGCTAAGGGGTTCACATACTGATGAACACCTCCACTCACAACTGATCAGAACTCTCTGGCTTCAACTCGACTAAGCTCAGTAAGGAAATATGATCGATGATGTATATCCTCCCATGGTCATTATGGCTCTGTCATTTCCTTTATAATGAATTCATTATAAGGAAATACAACATCAAGGAAGTCAAGGGAATGTGAAGAAGTTTTAGCCTAAATAGGCTTTGGAAACTAATTGTCTTCTTACATCCATGAAGAGGCTGAATCAGAGTCTACAATATCTTGTTGGATTTCTCAGTACATGAACTCCACTGCAAACAATGGCATGGTGATTCCAACATGAAGATGACCTTTCATTGATTCATACGGTTATATTAACACTCACAAATGTTAAAAATACATGGTTCTAAATGAACTAAATCATGTAATGGGGATCGAGGAGATCAAATTTGAATAGTTGACTGGGGTAACGTGAATATATTAAACCGGTGCTGAGAAATTGAATGTTTGCATGAGTGATAGGTACATTCCAATACCAATGCTCTTAGTTGTTGTATGAAAATTTTCAATCAATGGGACCATAGATCCCATATTTACAGCAAAGTCAGAGTGATTGGATGACATCTGGTCGATCATTACTATCTTCCCTTCATGCGGGAATAATTTTTTTTGGAAAACTGATGAGACGACCGCCGTCATCACATAATTCAAACTCCTTACTAACAAAATGTTATAGTCGAGCAGAGCATCGACTACTTGAACTTCTACAGAAATGGACTTTCCTCCTAACTAGACTAGAAAGGAGGAAATGAGACCGTGTAGTTTAAAGGATCATCCATAAAAAATGGTCAGCAAAGTAGGGGAGGGGGTAAACTTAGGAGATTCAATTTCTTTCCAATAAAACAACGACATAATGCATGTCGAAGCACCCTCATCGACGATGGTTATTTCAATGATGTGCTTTGCGTACACAACATTGACTTGGAACACTATATGGTGAGGAAGACGGGGCTTCACCTCGGTAGTGTCTAACTTCATAACAGGATGACTCGACTCGCAAAAAACAACGCGGCTCGTTATGCAAGGAAACTTTGCAGCACTTCTAAGGTATACATCACACAAGGTGTATAAGACAAGTCCTCAACAATCGAATAGTTGGGTGTGGCTCAAGCATTAGGGTTGTTCCACACACACTTGTACACACCTTTTGGTATGCAAGGCATTGTGTCCTTCTCAAGTTTCTCTATATGGAGAGAATTCTAAGTATTTGAAGTTTCTTTTCCTTTATAGGTTGACTCGGGATTACCATAATCATGATTTCAGGTCGAAAAATCAATTTCCTCCTCCTTATTTTGGTTCACCATGTTAATGAATGACATTGAACCATCTGAAAAGGGTGGATTTTTGGTGCCCCCCTTGAATATTTCTAGAAGAAGAGCCAACCTGCATAATTTTTTTGTGTGGAAAGAGATTCTTCAACACAACTAATTTTTGTTTCTCTAGCAGGCGTTGGTTCTGTTCCAACTTTGGGCATTGATGAGTAAGGTGATATTCACTACAAATATTGCAAGGAAATTTCACCTTCATCTTCTCCTTTTTGGCCCCTCCAGTATTCACATCAAATTTTGGGTTTTTATTATTATTTCCACCTCCTTTCTTATCCTTTCCTTTCTTATTCTTCCCTTTGGGTTGTTGGGTATCGTTCAGGGCCATCAAATTTAAAAGGTGAACATCTGATGACTAGACATTGGAAACATTCAAATTCATGGCCTGGCCAACTGCAGATGGATGAATAGTCATTTGTTGCATCTGGTTCATGACCAAATTTGTAGTAGTTCTTTTCAGAGACCCAACAATGCCATTGACAGGCATGGATTTATTTTTGTAGGATCAAAACCAGGTCACAGTGCATCCGATATAATCTCATAAAGGATCCCAGACTATGAATAGATTGAGTCTAGCTACTAGGCCCTAAATATACCTCTTCCTCTGAGAAAAATTCTGATGTAGATACATTTTTAGAGATGTATGGTAATAAAGACTTGAGAAACCATTCCAACAAGAATTCAGGAGAAAGTTTGCCTTTGATCAACTTCTTCCTTCTTTTCCACTCTTGGATATGATATGAAATGTGAGTAGCCTTATTCTATTTAAGTGTAGAAATGATCCAGGTGGATATTGGTGGCCACCCACCTATTCCAACTAGCTCCTTTTGATAGTTTTAGTTCAACACATTATTCTGTAATTCTTTTTAATTGTGGGTTCTACACTTTTGGGGCTGTCTGAATCCCTACACAACTCCCAGGTGGATATTGCTGGCCATCCACCTAATCCAACTCGATTATTTTGGAAGTTTTCATGTCAGTACATCTTTTTGTACTTCCAAGGTCGTTTTGGGGCCCTAAACAGTGTTTTTTTGTCTTGCCATAGTCAAACTGTAGACGAAGCCAAAGTTTGATGGCATAATGTGTAGTTCTCAAAAAGACCTTTCCAAGGGGCTATCACGCGCATAAAATGGAGGTTGTATGCAAATGTTATGACCCTGGGAAGCTGAGGTACCAACTTACCCATTGGGGCCCACATAAATTTTGGTGTTTCATCTCCTAGGGTTAGGTTTTTGGATGTCTTGTTGGTTGTGGAGCCTGATTATCTTCCTGATTTAGAAGTATTTGTCTTCAACCATGTTTATACCCCATGAATAATTTACACCCCCGAATAATTTACATTTCTCCATGAGGGGGAGTGCAGCGAGGGTTACCCCCCCTGCGAGATCTGGGGGCAAGCGGACCCCGAAGGAAAAATTGCCTTGTAAATGTATAATGTAATTTCATATTAAATCTGGACCATTCATTATAAGGTTGCAGATCTGACGGTAGAATTTATTTGATGTTTTTTTTCCCTAGAATGAAAACCTCTTTTATGAAGGGAAATGTATTGCGACTATATATCGATTATGAATATTGTATTATGAGGTAGGAGACTGTGAGAGAAAGAAGAGGGAATTACATTGGGTTTGTGGTAGGTTGTATCCCTTCATTTGTTGGATAATAATAAAGGAAGGACTTGGAAATTTCTCTGGTGGACGTAGCCCACACTGGGTGAACCATGTATATCTATGTCTCTATTATATTGTGTATCTTCAGTGTTTTATTTCCACATTTGTTTTATTTTATTTCTTCGTAATCCTGTTTTTCTAACATGTCTAGGGTTTTGGCATTCATGAGTAATGTTAAAAAGGACTTTGGAGCCTCATTGTAGTCATTCTTCTCAGAGGGATGCACATAGAAGGAACAAATCTTCTCAGAGATAGCTATCACCATTTGAGGAAGTTGTTTTCAGTTATGCAGTTTTATAGTTTCAGCCTATTTTATTTATTCCATAGAAGTTATTGTTCAATGGATATCTATTTTTTTTATCCATATCTCTATGTTATTGTATTCATTGTGTTATTTATTTCATTCCGCTCATAAATCTGGATCAGTGGTATCAGAGTGGTATGCTCTTCATTTATTTTTCTTCGTTCATGTCCCTGACAATATTTGAGTACAATAAGTAAGGACTCGAACCAGTTGAGCGTTTGTAAGATAGGTCACACTAAGAATGAAAAAAAAATCATGGGGGATGAGAAGAAAGATGATGGAGTAGGAGATCCTTTTAAACTATTGCTCAAGGAATCCCTTGCACGACAAAGGAATGAAACGATGGACAACTTTGCAAAGATCCTTCGTCAACTTCCCACAAGAGACACATCTTCATCAAGCAGCCATGCAACCCCATTCAAGGTACAAGTAAATTTTGATATTCCATTATGTGAAGGACTAATAGATGAATATGTTGTAGATAAATGGTTGAATATGCTCGAAGAGTATTTTTTGGTCCACAATTTTTCCGATAATGAAAATATTACTTTTGCAGTCCTCAAGGTCGTACCCCATGTTAAGGACTGGTGGGATACTTACTCTGAGCAAAGGGCCATAGAGGAATATGCAATGTTTGTAGTCTCCCCTACATGGGATTCATTCAGGGATTCCATTAAAGAACAATACTACCCTATTGGAAGCTACAAGGACCACTACACAAGATGGACCACCATGGATCAGGAAGGCGACCAGACAGTGCCATATTTCACCAATATTTTCCATACCATGCACACCAAATTCAATATCAAAGACTCTTAACGACATCTGGTGCTTAAATACTACGACTGTCTACATAGATACATTCAAAATAAATGGAGTTTTTGGACATTTCATCATTGAGTACAACTTATAGATATGTTTTCAAGATCGAGCAACAATTTAAGCAAAAGAGGTGAGAGTTTGGATCTGTAAACTCCTCATAGCTGAAGCAGGGAAAAGGTGACCCCAACCCATAAAACAAGGGACATAGCAAAGATTGACACTCTTAGTAAAACCAGTCCAAGCCGCAACACAATAAGGGTAATGTGAAGTTGAAGAAGAACATGTGAAAGTGTTGTGAATACCATAAAATCCCTTAGCACAACACCAAATAATGTCCCTCCAGGAAGTGACTGGTGGCCAAGCTGAAAGCTTCCGATTTAGAGGCAGATTCTGACTCTGAATCAAATCCAAAAGGATGGAAGTGGATTATCAATGTTGAAACCAACATAAATTTTACTACCACCAAATCCCAACCAAGTGAACCAAAAGAACCAGAGTAAGGGGAATGCCTCTTTCACTCACAGATGTGGGTAAAGGGATCTCCTCTTCATTTCATTATCGATAGAGGTAGTAAGAAGAACCTGATATCAACAGAGGTCATTAAGTGCTTGGAACTTCTAATGACACCACACCCATAAACATACACCATCTATTGGATTTGCCAAGAAAGAGATCTTCGCATTAGACAACAATGGCTTCTACCTTATGGCATCAAGCCCTTCAAAGATGAGGTATTATTTGATATTTCTCCCCTTGAAGTTTGTGATTTTATTTTAAGACAACCATATTTTTGGAAGCAACATGTTGTGTATGAGTCTAGACCTCACAATGTTATTATTACTTTGGGTAGACAATTGTATAGGATACCAAAGGTAGTGCCACCTACCGCTATTTCTTTAATCTCTACTAATCAATCCAGTAAGGTCATCTCATAGACTGGGAAGTTCATCTTCTTTGTGATATTTGCTCACATTAAGCATAAGGTCACCACCACATCCATGACCTCTACACATTTCCTCCCTTTGCAGTAGAAGCAAGTGGACAAAATCATGGAAGAGTACATAGACATATTCTCCTCACCCACCGGGGTACCGACGCACTGCCAAGTCAAGCATTCAATTGATCTAGCCCCCAATGCACCTCTTCCTAATGGACCAGTTTATCATCATTCACTGATGGAAAATGAAGAAATCAAGCATAAGATCCAAGAGAGGCTTCAAAAGGGTCACATAAGACCCAACTCCTCCCCTTGAGAAATCTTGATTGTACTAGTGCAGAAGAAATACGAGACCTGGTGGCTCTGCATTGATTATAGATCATTAAAAAAAAACATAGTCAGAAATTGATACCCAATTCCCCCAATTGATGACCTTCTTTACCAACTCAAAGGGGCCAAGTTATTTAACAATATTGACCTAAAGTTTGGCTACCACCAAGTTCCCTTTGACCCGACTGATGTATGGAAGACAACTTTCAAATCTAAAGAAGGTCTCTTCGAATGGTTGGTCATGCCCTTTGGCCTAACAAATGGACCAAAAAATTTCATGAGGTTGATGGATGATGTATTGAGATGATCCAGGTGGATATGGGTGGCCACCCACCTTTTTTAGCTAGCTCAAAACAACTTTCTAACAATTTTGGTAATTTACTATTTTTAGCAGTTTTTCGGGTCCTGAACTTCCAGAGCTGTTTTGAGGCCCTAAACGACATTTTTTTGGGTATACTGTGGTAGAAAATTTTCATCATGAAATTTTTCTCAAAAGTTGTATTCCTCAGATAGATCTTTCCAACAGGCTATCATACGCCTAAAGCGAAGATCGTATGCAAAAGTTACGACCCCAGGAAGTTGATGTACTGACTTACCCAAACGGGGCCCACATGACTTTTGGCGTTTCATCTCCTAGGGTTAGGTTTTTGGATGTCTAGGGGATTAGCATTCATGTTTATTGTAAAAAGGCCTTCAGAGCCTCATTGTACTCATCTTCTTACGAATGAGCGCAACCATCACATCTCTTCTCAGAGATAAGCCGCCAGCATTCTAGCAAGCTTGTTTTCTGCTGCATTTTACAATTTCATCTTATTTCCTTATTGAATAGAAAACCAGTTTTACTATATCTCTATTATTCTATGTTAAACATCTGTTAAACATCTGTATTCATTTCGTTCTGCTCATAAAATCCAGATCATGAGACCCTTAAACAACTCTTTTGTGGTGGTATATCTGGATGACATCCTCATCTTCAATAGAAATTGGGAGGAGCACATGCAGCATATCCAACAGGTTTTGAGCACTCTGCGGCAGCACAAGCTATATGCCAACTTGAAAAAATGATACTTTGGCATGAACAAGGTCCAATACTTGGGATACATTTTTGATGAACATGGGGTACATGTGCATCCAACTAAGATCCAAGTCATCCACAACTGGCCAGCCCCGACCACACTAACCGAGCTTTGGAGCTTCTTGGGACTTTCCAACTTCTACCAATGGTTCATGTTTGGATTCTCCCATATTGCATGGGACCTCAGCCAAGTGACCAAGGGTGGTGGCAAGGAAAATTTCGCATGGGGGAAGGAAAAACAACGAACATTTGATGATATGAAGCATCACTTGTGATCAACTCCAGTACTCTCCTTACCCAATATACAACAACCATTCGAGATTGATATTGATGCATCTGACTATGCAGTAGGTGCAATTCTTACTCAACTTGGTCATCTGGTATCATACCATAGTGAGACACTCTCAAATACTGTCCAGAAATACCCCACCTATGACAAGGAAATGTATCTCATTGTACAATCCTGTCATCAAAGGAAACATTACATTCTGGGAAAGGAGACAATCATCTACACTAATCAAAAGCCTGTAGTTGATACAAACACAGGGGAAGTTGCAGAATGACCGCCATCAGAAGTGGTACACATACAAGAAATAGTTCTATCTAAATATCAAGTATAAGACAAGGAGCACAAATCGTGTCGTTGACTACCTCAGTTGACCTCCCGTGGCTACACTCACCACCATACTCCATTCCTATAGGAATGAGGCATCTGAGTGGCCCAAAAATTATCAACAAGATCCTAACTTCTCCACCACCTATCATCTCTTGGGTACATGCGTGAATTTCACTAATTTTCACATTCAGGATGGACTGCTATGCCATCTGGGACACCTCTGTGTTCCTGTGAGTGAGCATGCAAAGCGGATTTGGGAGGCTCACTATAGTCGGATGGCAAGACATTTTTGCATGGAGAAAACTGTGGTTGTTCTACATAAACATTTTTATTGGCCAAAACTTCGACAGGACATCATCAAGTATATCAAATATTTCAATTCCTCTGTCATTTCCAAGCCAACCATCAAGAAGCAAGGATTATACACCCCTCTTCCTACTCCAAGAGGCCTTGGGAATATATCTCAATGGATTACATGTATGGCCTTCCATCCACCAAGAAAGGCATTGATTGTGTATTTGTGGTGGTTGATCAATTTTCAAAGATGACCATTCTCACAGCCTGCAAGAAGAGCATCACAGTGGCAGATACTACCAAGAACTTCTTTGAACGAGTGTGGGTCCATTTTGGGATACCATAGACCATGATCTCCAATTGGGACAACAAGTTCCTTAGCACATTTTGGTCGAGTCTCTAGTCACTATTGGACACCAATCTCACTAAATCCACTGCCTTCCACCCTCAAAACGATGTTTAGACATAGGTAGTCATTCAGATGATTATGCACATACTACAGATGTATAACTCTAAGCATCCACTTACATGGGATGAGAGTCTACCCTAAGTTCAACACAACTACAACAGGGCTCTCCATTGTTCCACTGGTCATATCCCATTTCAAGTGGGGCTGGGATTCTAACCCTTGGGTCCCATTCATGTTGCACTAACTCTTGCAACCACATAGACATAATCTTCCCATGTTAAGTCTGGGGACAACAAAGCCACCAGATTCATTGAGTGAATTCAACACATCCACCAACAGGTCCATGAGATTTTGCAGAAAGATAATGCTAAGTACAAGCAATGCCATTATCAACACTAGGTACTGCACAAGTTTCAAGTGGGAGACAAGGTCTGGTTACATTTGCAGAAAGAATTCCTTACAGGGCCCCATCAGAAGCTCTTTCCACTTCGCTATGGGCCTTACACTATCACCAAGGCTATGGGAGACAATGATTTTGAGCTCAATACTCCCCCCTTCTTTGTCTTTCACCCAGTGTTCAATGTGGACCTCCTCCAACCATATTTTCCACCATTATTGGACACCTCAAAGATCGCAAAACAATTGACACCAAAAGAGCTCAACCATGACTGAATGGAACATGCATCCATTGATCAGATAGTGGACACACGGGTCAAGGGAAATCGCCAGAAGAGGATCCAACTTTATCAGGTTGTCAAGGCAAGGAAGCTCCTGCACCAAGTAAAATGGCTCACCCAGGGACAAATTCAACAAAAGTTTCCTCACCTTATGGGGGAACTCAACACAATGGATACCATTGCTTCCTAAGGGGGGGAGACTGATCCAGGTGGATATTGGTGGCCACCCACCTATTCCAACTCACTCCTTTCGATAGTTTTAGTTCATTAAGTTCTTCTGTAATTATTTGTAATTGCGGGTTCTACACTTTCGGGGCTTTATGAAGCCCTATACATATTCCTGGTGGATATTGGTGGCCGCCCACCTAATCCAACTGGTTTATTTTGGAAGTTTTCATGTCAGTACATCTTTCTGTACTTCCAGGGCCATTTTGGGGAGCTAAACAATGTTTTTTTGGCTTGCCATAGTCAAACTATAGACGAAGTTAGTGTTTGATGACATAATGTGTAGTTCTCAAAAATACCTTTCCAATGGGCTATCACATGCCTAAAACGAAGGTCGTATGCAAAAGTTACAACTCTAGGAAGTTGAGGTACCAACTTACCCATCGGGGCCTAGATAAATTTTGGTGTATCATCTCCTAGGGTTAGGTTTTTGGATGTCTAGGGTTTTGGAATTCATGAGTAATGTTAAAAAGGCCTCTGGAGCCTCATTGTAATCAGTCTTCTATGATGAATGCATGTAGCAGCCACATCTCTTCTCAGAGATAGCTACCATCGTTTGAGCAAGTTGTTTTCCGTTGCAATTTTACAATTTCATCCTATTTTAATTATTCAATAGAAGTTATTGTTCATTGGATATATATTGTTGTTCTTCATATCTCTATGTTATTGTATTCAGTCTATTATTTATTTATTTTTGCTCATAAATCCAGATCAAGAGATGATTTCGGTGTTGACATCATGCTAGACAAGAAGCTGGAACTGGTTGAGGAAAAACAAAGCCAAGTCATGTAACATGAGAAATGATCCACTGTAAAGTTTGATGTACCATTTCACGGTGACTCCCTTGAGATTTCACTAGAAAATATGAAGCTACATAGAATCATCATTTCGAGAATTTGATGAACACCATAAATGAAATGTTGCCACATGGTCTCCCAGATCCTCTCTATACTTACCTTCGAATTTTGGGATATGTGAAGGAAATTTGGTGGGGATTGGGGGCCAATTCATATCGCAACAAACTATATCATTTATAAGATTTGATAGGTTTGACAAGTTTAGCATTCCCATAAAGGGTAACCTTGACGAGGGCCTCGAATTCCAACTAGGCGAGTTGGAAATCCTGGGTTGAGAACCCACCATAAAAGAATACCCTGGATTGCAATTGGCACCAGGTTTCTAGGAAGAGTTTGTGGATGGGCTAGGGTTTTTAGTGAAACTTTGTTGACCCTAGTTATATGGAGGAAAACCTCCACCCATCTGGTTCCCATACAAAAAAGTGGGGTCGCTCCCCACTAACACCCCTTGCCAAGGAAAAAATCCTTACATTGGGACGTTCTGACCGAGAAAGGGGTTTCCCCTTGTTGACATCCCTTGTGAAGAGTAGGAACCTTGCATGATATTCCAATAGATTTGGAAAAGGTTTCCCCCTTTTGACGCTCTAGATGAGGGAAAATGATTACTCATGAGCCTACCATATAATGTGAACGGGTTGGAAGAAGATGACATGCTATCAGATTGGAATTCACTTCCCATAGATTTTCCCCATCCTACGAAGGGATTAGGGATAAAAGATGAAAAATTCCCACTTCTGAGAGAAGGTAATGCCGGAGGAATATGACCTCTGCCACAAGGAAAATCTTGGAAGGGAATCAAAGAACTCCCTATACCAACGTTAGTAGCTTTGGGAATTGACTGAGAACCAATCAATACATTCTGCATATTGATCGATAGCATACAAAATGAAAAAGCGTTAGATACTAAAGGTAACAAAGAGGTCGTACCCAAAGGTTTAGTAGACCTAACTATTAGCATTGTGAAGATGTTGACCAACATGACTATTATGGATTGAACCACATTCTTCGTTTGGTTATATATGAGAGGAGGTAGGATTCCTCCTGACACAATTGTCAATGTGAGGGTTATAGGGGCCCTTGATATAGAAACTTCTGAAGTGTCATCCATTATGACCCACCAAAGAGGGAGACCGTCAGTGAACTACAACTTGGGAGCCGAAATATGTAAAAAAATTAGATTGTTAGATCCAATTAACATAGGATTGAACGAATGAACAAAACCTTCAGCTTCGAGATTTGATATATGTGTAACCTCCATTGTACTAGTATTAGTATCTATGGGTTCTATCTCTATGATTTTGATGGGACTGGCTGGTAAAAAATCACTAGTTTGATCAAGTCGACGCCTTAAGGGAGTCGATAGAGAATTCACTTTGATAGGTGGAAGACCTTGAATTCTCCAAGACCGACAAGGTGGTTGATTAACCACTTTAAGTTATAACCTCAAGGTGACCATTGACACACCTTCCTAAGCAGTCTACAATCGTATAACACACCACTAGAAAATTCCTAAAGGAAACAACAATCACAAACAACCTTTCCAATACTCCAACTCAAGTGGATTAGGTCTTGAGACCGTAGTAGAAACAAATTCAAGTAAGGACCTTTCATACAAAGACATAGGTTGATTAAGTCCTGTGAACCAACGGATGAAGGAGGAGAAGTAGTTACCCTAAACTCCACTATCCATCCTTTCCTGGTATAATTACTCATGCTTCATGGGGAACCCTCCATAGCTATTGAAAAGTGTGATAGGAAATCTGCCCCAGGTACTACAAGAAACCCCCTACAGTCACCTCTAAGAATCCTAGGAATGAAAACTAAGGATACCAAATTGCACTTAGGGTCTGGGGGGTACACTTGACAGCCGGTATTGAATGTATGGGTAAGGTAGCAAGTCTTAAATCTTCGAAAGCACCACCTCTCATGGAGGTGAAGGCACTAACGAAACCCCCAAAATACAATCTCTCCACTACACTTAGTCAAGATTCAAAAGGGTTATCTCCTCAACTCTCCTTCACTTGAACTCCTATTTAACTCCTATGTTAAGTGAGTCTCCCGACTATACTTATATGGAAATTTTATTTTTCACTCCCTATCTCAAACTCCTAAGTTACTTTTTGTCCTTTAAAAATTAACTCTCAAACCTAAACCAAGGCCCTGCCCTAAGCTAGTTTGTTTACCCTATAAAATGAGAGTTTTAGTTAGTTTTAATTAAATGTTCACTTTACGAAGGTTATTATTTAATCACAAGGGTAACAAATGAAACTAAATGGTGATTTAAAGTCTCAACAAAAAAACACTTAAGAACATAAAATTCAAAAGGTTGTTCTTCACTGAAAATATGATTGTAAAACAATTCAAAATTAAGAAGCAAACTCTTTATTTTTGTAATATGCAAGAAATGCAATTTTTTTTTATATGATATGCATTATTGATGAAATTTTGTTTTAAAATGCAAAGCAATTGGAAAATTATGGACTTATTTTCGTCAAAACTATGAAAATGGAAACCTTTTTTCTTTTCAAATATGCAAAATGTAATCTGAAAACTAACAAGCACTAAAAAGAAACAAATCACACTACAAAATGTTTCTTTCTAGCGAAACAATGGAAAGGACTGAAAAAGAATACTAAAGTATACTTTATACAAATATTTTTTCTTTTCTTGTTTAAAAACTAAAAGGAATAGGAAAGATTTGAAAAGAAAACTTTATCCTTAAAACTAGAAAGAAACACAGAAAAAGGAAGGTAAAAAAGAACCCATATCTATATAGATTTTCCAAGAAAAACAATGAAAACCACTCTTAGACAAGAATATCTTGGTAAGTGACTTCTCAAACTACCCTCAAAAACTTGAAAATGATCCTAGAACAAGAAATGCACAAAAATATATATATATTTTTTTTATAAAATTCAAATTAAACTACTACATGACTTAGTAGGAAACATAAATAGAGTCTAAAATCCCCAAGAGAGACCCTCAGACACATGGAAAACACCCCCAAACTAGAAATATTTTCAAAAAACCTTTCCTGGGAAGATGTACACACCTATGCACAAGGAATCATGTGTGCACGCGACTGTCTACACTGGTGGGTGTGTATATGTACATGACTGTGTTAAATACATGCTACATATATACCCCAAAAACTTCAAAAGAGAAGAAAAAAGGACGCATAAATGGATCAAGTGAAAATGGAAAAGACTCAAATAACTATAAGTTGCTAATATAAGTATCAAGCAACAATCTAAAGTAAAGTAAAATAAAAGAAACCAAACCAAGAAAACACAACAACAAAGCCCAAAACAAGCCCACTAGGGAAAATCCCCTAGTATGGTCACCATTTTTTCTTTCGCGGAAAAATCCCCTACAGTAGTGGGATTACCATGACATACTAATGACCGTACAAGAAGAAAATTCCATAAAGAATACTAAGAAAATATATAATAACCTAATTCCAAAGAATAAATAACTATTGGAAGAAAGAGAAAGATTGACTCATGAGGAGTCCAAGGGTTGATTTTGTTCCCAAATTTCGGATTCCTTTCATCCTTTTCCAATGGTTCCTCTGCAACCTGCAAGGATAAAAAACAAGCAAACTTATATAGAGAAGGTTGTTATACTAATAACTACCAATTATTTCTATGAAAAATAATGGAAAGATCAGAGAAATTAGTATTCTATGAAGCATATGTAAAAAAATTGTAGATTTGAACAATATCAAAACAATACACTTCGAAGGAATGAGTTTCAGTATTATTGATAAACAATTAGTTAGGTAGTTATTGATTTTACCTATCCAATGCAACACTGCCCTATCGAAAGAGTTCATGGATTCTTCCACCCTCGCTCTTGCTATAAGGATTGATTTTGACACTGAATTCATCGTGGACCCAAAGAGTATATATGGGGGACTTTTGATCAGATAGGTTGGTGATCAAAAGGAAGCTAGAAACAAGGGTTTCCAGATCAAAAAACTAGCATCAACAGGAAAACATATGGGCTTAAAGATTCGAAGGGGATAGCCAAATAAGTGTTTTCTCTTATGTGCAAAGTATCATTACCTTTCTCCTTGAGGAAAATGCTCCTTTTATGTGGTCTCTAGTTGGTTAGAGACAATTGAGTACAAGAAAAAGGATTTAGACAACTAACTAAACCCGTAACTCAACATTTAATTTGGCATAATTATATTATTTTTAGTATTTATTGGCATGTATGTGGTTTTCTCTTAAGTAGCCCGTGTGTATGTGGGTTGCATAACTATGAGGGCACATACATCTCACAAATAAATGTTTTTTAGAAGGACTCAAGGAGGTATGGGGAAGAGTTGTCTATATGGAGGATAGGGGTAAGGCCAGAAAGAGAATCAATTCTTCAGAGGTGACAATTGATGCTATAACAATTAGACATACCTTCAACCATACCTTTACCCCTCCTCTCTGATATGCCCTAGTATTTTATGCCACAACATAGCCTTTTCTCCATAGATTTTAGGAGTTTTTCCTTCTTCAAAACCAATCTCAAGAACAATGGAAATATTACAACCATCACTAATAGTGATTCCCTGCATATTATACATATTTCCAATCCGAAATCCCTTCAACAACACCATTTCTATTCGAACCATCTTGCAAGTTTCTTTCTCAAACACTATTTTGACCCATGCACTGTCCATTTTGCTTACAAAAATCAAATTTCTAGCTAATCCTGGGATGTGCAGAGAAATAAGGAGGGTTCTAATCCTTCCACCCATGAGCTTCAACTTGAATTTTTCCCATCCTCTGTTTTTTTATTTCGAGTCATCACCTAGGAAAACATCACCTCCATCATACCTTTCATATTCACAAAACCACTCTGTAGTATACCTAGGGAGGTAATATGGGGTACCTAGGGAGGTAACCAATGGGAATTTGGTTATGTATTATTAGTGGAATTCATTTTATATATGAGAATGTGGTCATTCAATGTAAGGTGGACTAGGTCCACTATATTAATAAAGGCCCACTATGGTAGTTAAATGTAATAAATATGATAAGGCTCTCTAGAAGGTTCCTAGGAGATAGGGAGAGATATATAAAGAAGTGTAAGAAATGTAATAAAACATAGTGAAGAATATTGTGAATGTATCAAGCATTTCTTGAGGAGTGTTATCCTTCCCTAAGGATTAATATATGGTGTTACCCTACCTCAAGGGTTTTCTCTACATTCTTGTGTTCATTGTTATGGTGAATAGTTTGGTGTTTATTATTGGATTATTCTTGTGATATTGTGGATATATTTTGAGATTTATCTTCAGATCTAGTATCAGGTACATAACAATTGGTATCAAAGCACTTTCCTTGGCTAAAGAAGGGGAGAATGTTTTGGCTCTTTTTGGCATATTTTTTGCTAGAAAAAAAAGGGCAGCGCTTCAGGTTCATATTTGAAACTTTCTGTGTAGAATTTGGCCAAAAACATTGGATATTTGAATTCCTCTCGGATAAATACCCAATTTCAAAAAAAAATAAGCCGAAACGGAGTCTGGGAAGTGAAGTTATGAGCATTTTAAATTCAACAGTTTTTCAGGGTTTTTCCAGAAAAAACTGCGATTTTATGTAGTAAGTTATTTTTAATCGTAGTTTTTGTTCAAGATTTATCCCAAGAAAGATTTTTTTTACTGGAAAAGATGATGGCCCTAATATTGAAGAATTCATAAAATACTTGAAGTGATTTTCTAAATAGGATTGCAAACATTGGGTATCGTGTTATTTAAAAGATGATGTAGTCATTTGGTGAGAATCACATAGATATAGCCATTTGATGGCACTTTCTGATGAAGCACTTGAAAATTTTCTTTTAGATAAATGGTCTCATGTTGCTAAAGGGAGAAACAAGAGTTCAATTTCAGGTGGAAAATCTATATTACAGGTTCATGGTTGTATTCACAAAGAAAATTTCATTGTTTCTATTAACCCTAGTTGCCAACTAAATTTTATCAATGTTCAGTTGGTTAATAGATTGCAAATTCCTGCCAAGAATATCCAAAGCACACAGGTTGAGGGTAAAAATGTTCAAATTTTTAAATATTTGAAGGTTAGTATGGATAAATATGTGTTGTATTCATATTTTTATGTTATGGATATGGATGAAGTGGATATTGTTTTGGGATATCCTTGGATAGAATCAATGGGTACCATTAATATTAATGTGCAAAAGAAGTTTTTGAAGTTGTGGTACAAGAAAAATAAAATCACATTGCAGGATGTGTCTCTTAGTAAGAAATATGGGACCATGGAGGCTAGAAAATAAGTTATTGTCGAGTCTGAAGTTGAATCAGAGGCAGAGTCTACAGAAGGAGATGAAGAAAAACTACAGGAAGGACATAATCAGGAAGCTAAGGAGGTCATTGACTCAAAGACATAAAGTGTTACAGATTTGAAGAAAAAAGAACAGATTCCTACAGTTGTTGTATATCACCATCCACATCATATAGAGACACAACAGTCATCAAGTCAAGGGCATGTGCATCAACACATTTATGCACCAACAGGGCACCAAACAGGAAATCGATCAAGAGGTGTATGGAGGACTACCGAAACTACGAGAGGAGCTCACACTACAGAAACAATCCCATGGAAACCCCAACATGATGCAGAGCAAGATAAGGGTTGCAAGGGAGAAAATGAACATCATGTTTGACTTCCATTGGGATGGATGGATGGATGGTCGTACTTGGTACTAGTTGGCTACATTGCTTAGTCGGTCATATTGTATGGTTTCTTCTCATGTTTTGAGAATGAAACATCTGAAGGGGGATGAAATGTAGTATACCTAGGGAGGTAATATGGGGTACCTAGAGAGGTACCCAATTGGAATGTGGTTATGTATTATTAGTGGAAGTCATTTAATATATGAGAATGTGGTCATTCAATGTAAGGTGGACTAAGTCCACTATATTAATAAAGGCTCACTATGGTAGTTAAATGTAATAAATGTGAGAAGGCTTTCTAGAAGGTTCCTAGGAGATAGGGGGATATATGTAAAGAAGTGTAAGAAATGTAATAAAACATAGTGAAGAATATTGTGAATGTATCAAGCATTGCTTGAGTGTTATCCTTCCTTAAGGATTAATATATGGTGTTACCCTACCTCAAGGGTTTTCTCCACATTCTTGTTTTCATTGTTATGGTGAATGGTTTGGTGTGTATTATTGGATTATTATTGTTGATATTGTGGATCTATTTTGAGATTTATCTTTAGATCTGGTATCAGGTACATAACACACTCCTTGTGAGGAGTCATATGAAAGGATGCACCCAAGTCAACCAACCATGCCTCATGATATGCATGTGTTCTTGAAGAATCCAAATACACATATCGTCCTTCTTCCATGGAGGTTTTTTATTCTTTAGAAGGAGAATATTCAGATCCCTTCCCTCTCTCAACACTTTTAGATCTACATTTCTTCTTGTAGTTCCCTTGTTTTCCACATCTCCAACATATCTTTACAAATATTCTGGAAGATTTAGATCTTCCCTTGTATTTAAATATCCCACTTGAGGACTTGGATATATTTCTTTCCTGGGAGCATCCTCTTGCAAATAATGCATCTTTGCTATGTCCTTCCATATTCTTCCATCTCATCTCCTCCAACAACAAGGATGAGACCACATCATTGAAAGTTAAATTAGTTGTATTATTACCTATGGCCACAACCGGACTATCCCATGAGTTTGTTAAAGAGAACAATAAATTGATACACATATATCCATCATAAATCTTAATATCGATAGATAATAATTGAATTACCATTGTATTGGAAGCGTTCAGATGCTTTGTCCTATCACCAAGTATCCATCTTTCATCCTCAGGTTTTACATTTTATTCCAGAATAATAGTTATTTACCAGGGACTTTGACTAATACAAATCCCCCAAATTATACCATAATGCCTTGGTTGTAGCTTCCTATGACACATTCAGTAATACTAAATATGAGAGACATAACTGAATTGTGTTCTTAGCCTTCCGATCCAATTTTTTCTAGTCTTCTATTGATGTTCCTGTAGGCGCAATACTTGGATCCAAAATGATCCATTCCATTTTTGTCCACAGAAAAATATTCCATCTTGAGCTTCCACAACTCAAAACTTTTCCCATTAAATTTCTCTATCTCTATTTTTGAACTAATTGCCACTTATTTTCACCTAAAAAATCGATACCATAGATCTCCCACTATAACAAGGTTTATCATAGACCCTAGCCAAACCATTAGCCACAAAGGCATCCCCCTGAATCCAATAAAAACTCTAATACCAAATGTATATTTTAACCTTGTAAAATTATTCACTACAAATAGATTGTTAATAAAAATAGAAAATATACAATGGCACACACACACACACACAAATTACTCAGATATTTTGCCTTGGAAACCCAAACTGGCAAAACCAACAACCTTTTAAGAGCCACACCTCTAATATTTTATTCATCATAATTTTCATTTTTTACAATACAATATACATATAGGATCTCGCAACATACAAACCCCTAATCCATTGATCTGAATTAGTCAACAACCCTAATTCCTTAAGTGGAATTAGAAAACCATTGGTGAAACCATGTGCTGAAAAGCCGCAAAAAATGGACACACAAAATCACCATTTTTTTTTTGAGGGATCCTCCCTTGAACCCCCTTATTGGGTGGGGGGTGGGGGGGGGGGGCATGCCTTCCCCTTACTCCCCAAGGCTACCATATTAGTGTACAGTACATGGGACTGATATTTCAAAGAATATAACACATACCCAACATTTTTCAATTGATATACTAAGGATGAGTTATGTATGAACCCTTGAGACTACTCCATGTAGATCTCCTTTAAGAGATCCCCATGTAACATTCCAGTTCTAATCCTTGTGAATTATAATGTAATTGTATAAATGTGAATTAGGTTGGTGAGCCGATGTGTTTGGGTGAAGATAATGTATTGATTTAATGTGGTTGGGGGCTGAATTGCATATTATGAACATTGAAATAATGAATAAAAGAAATAATCATTGGTTGCGATACGAAAGAGATAAAGAACGATGGGCGGATATGATTCCAAAATATATAGAGGGGTCCAAAGGGGAATTATTCATGGGTATTAATCCAACCCACATTCCTGAAATTATTATCTTTGTGTATAACCTTCTATTTGTTGATTTTGTGTATGAGAAACCAATCATTTAACTCATGTAAGAGGGTGGGTGTGAGGGGTCACATCCCATAGTTATTGGAGAGCATGGGATGAAGTACAATAATCCTTGAGAAGAGTGTGATTCAAGAAATAAAGGAAGAAGAGGAAATTTGTATGCATAATAGGCACAATTTTTTACATGTGAATTTTGGGTAGCAAAGAAGCAGAGGGTTGGGAAGAGGACCAGCCATGGTATACTTGAAGGAAACCGATATTTGTTGTGTTTTCATGCTGAGGGAGAGGATTGCGTGCCTATAAATCAATCTATTAGCATGTGGTGTGATTTTTCTATTGAGGAAATGACTCAATATCCTTGTGAATGTTGTTGTGAGAACTACTGAAGCAACTGGAAGTTCTTGGATCCTAGTTGAGGAATTCCTGGCCAACCAAGTGAACTAGGGACCCTGATAAACAAATGATATAGCTTGAGGGACTGTGAGCATGAAGGGGTACATTTATTGGGTAGTGTAGGTTGTGGGGAGGAGAGAGAGATATAGGATTGGAATTATTGTGGCATTAGAACCTAGGTTTTGGGGCTGCAATGTGTGGACAGTGGACCACCAGTGGGAAAAATCTTTGTGGACTCATAGCCTCATCTCGGAGGTGGCCTACTATTGAGAGAAAATGAAAAACATTTCCTATGGATGGGAGGTTCATCCTTCATTTGTAGCCAATTGGTTATTCATTAACATATAATTTTTATGTTTTGTTCTTATGTTAATTCTGTTGTGTAAATGGTTTATATGAATGTTGTATGTTTGTTGTTGATTGAACATTTGTATTCACATTTAATTTTTTTTTCCTCAGAAAAATTCATAATTTTATTCATCCAAAAGGATCCAAAATTACTTTCACAGGTGCATAGTGAACTCCCCCAATCCATGGGGAAAAGAGTAGAAAATAAGAAACCTGAAAGAGCCCAAAAAAGAAACTAAGCCACTAAGTATATTTACAATAATAAGGACTGATAAGATCCTGCATCTAAAGCAAAAGACAAAACTGCATGCCCAAGAAGGACCTCAAAGTGCAGAACCACAGTTCTATACTGCACACCCAAAGGAATGACCTCAAATCTTGGTCCCAACCACGAAAGAAGCAGAAAAACCCAGCAACCACAACATCAATCTCTAGATCCAAAAACTAGAGATCCATAACCTGGCCACCAACACATCGAGAGAGGGAGCCACTAAAATACCCAGATGGATTTGTTCGAGAGGCCACCAAATCCCGAGAAATAGACAGGACAACAACCTCATAAAAATTCCATGAGCCGCGCAAGAAGGTGACACACCAAAGAAAAACCAAACCGTCAAGAGGTTGGGGCCACTAGGAGAAAAATAACCCATGCATTCACAGGGAAAGAGCCACATTCTAGGGGATGTTGGTAGGGAGGCGCCCATGAAGAAGCATTTGTGGCACACCAAAACCATTGAGAGGCTGGGAAACTTGAACCAAGTATCCATGGGAGCAAATTCTAGGGGGTCTCGACAGAAGGAGGCGTCCGCGAAGAAGCATCAATGGAAGGGGTTGCGGCCAGGGAAACCCTAGCCGCAAAGTCTTGTATTCACATTTAATATGTGTTGTTAGATGCATTTAGAACTGTAGTATCATTCCAATGGTAAAATTTGTGTATGGTCTATCGATGATAAGATGCATGAATTTAATTAAGTAGAAAATCTCCATATTTAATGTGTATTCTGCATGTAATGATGCTCAGTTGGAGGATGGGTACATTACAAAGTGGTATCAGAGTGCCTGGTTCAAACATTTGGATGGGATCGAGCGAGAGAGTTTTGGTGAATTCCATTGTTGTATATTTTTTCTATGACAAATTTGGGGAAAAATGGAGAATTTAGAGAGAAATCCCCTAATCCGTGGGCAAAATCCAAGTTTGAATGACTCCAGACGATTTAATAAGGTTAATGGATTAGATCGGTTAAGTTGCAGAGCTAAATTTGACTTTGAATGGTTGAAATTCAAGTTTTAATGTCCGTTTGTAGAGTTGCAGGCAGATTGGCGAATCGATAATCGAGATCACTTTGATCTCAAGATCGATGACCAAGATTTGTTTTGATAAATTTAAACATTTGTAATGTATCAATGATTTGGAAGGTTGAATAAGATGACGAATGTGATTAATTTTAGAATTTTGGGAAATGGATCAGATCGATGCTCTCTATTCATTTTGACCATTTTGAAAGTTCTATCCAATCAATGGACATGATTCATTTCGAGGGTTTTGAAATGGATTAGATCGACAACTTAGATTCGTCGGGGTTTTTGGTCGAAAATTTTTGAAGTATGGAAGTCCACCAAGAGAAATCATCGATGGTCGATGGTCAGTTCAAACGAAATGGTGATGAGTTTGGTTCGACCAAAAGACGTCTCTAACAGTCAATGGATGATGATCGATGTCAACCAAATCCCACGAAGTATTTTCAATCGCCAAACAAAAATTTTCGATGGCCAATCGGCCGAATTCGACGAAGTGTTTTGAATCAAGCAAGAGATGTCACCAATGATCGACACGTCAATGGTTGGGCATCAACCGATTTAGAAAACATTATGGGTCATCCAAGAGAATTAGTTGATGGCTTATGGGGGGAAGGAGGATGATGATGTCATCATCCATGTGTCATGCCACGTCAACATCCATTTTTCATGCAACGTCACCCAAGTTTAAACCTCAGAATGACATGTCATGTCACATCAACACTCATGTGTCATTCCATGTCAACAATTTCCACGTCAACCAACATAAGTGGTTGATGGTCGATGGTCAAGTCGGTCAATTTGGGAAAGTGTATTTGACAATTGTCATGGATCTTCAATCTACGATGGGTCGATGGTTGGCAATCAACCAAATTAGTGAGGAGTTCCATTCTCCAATGAATATCGTTGATGGCTAATGGTTGAATTGGCTAATTTACAGTTTCATACAAATCAGTCATCGACGAATTGGGCCGATGGCCGATGATCGCATCGGGGAATCAGGAAAAATGTCACGTGCATCCAAAGGAAAGTGTCAATCACTAATGGCCAATAGAGCCAGATCAACAGTTTTTGTTTCTCCTGATTTGAGATCAATGGTTAAGATTTAAATAGTTGTTACAGTAGTAAAATAGTCAACTTTATGCGAATTTGTGTGATTTTTGAAGGTCATTAACTTGTGGGGCATTTTTGAGGCCCTAAATGACATTTGTATATAATAAAAACCCACTATAATAGAGTGTACCAAGGTACACTCCATGTCTACATTTCAAATAAAAGAACTCATAGAGAGTTATCCAATTATCTAAATGGTTCACAAAATGGAGCTCGTATGAGAAAGTTACAGCCAAAACTGTAAGGGTAAAATTTTGGCACTAGTTTTACTTCCAAAAGGCATAAATCCATATTGAGAAGTTTGTTTGGGACATAAGAGTAGTTGATGGAAATATTATGACCCATAGAGGCCAACAATGAAGTCATATATTGGTTATGGGTACCTAAAAATGTGTTGGAAGATAAATTATACACTTGTAGCATGCAGTGATAAATTGGGTAAAATAACCTAAACTTCTCCTGACCATAATTTCCATCTCAGAACATGGATTTGAGAAAATGAAAAATTGATGGAAAGGTATGGAGGAGTAGAATACATATGTTAGCCCATAATTTTAGTTTGGGCAAGTAAATTTTCCAGAAATCAATAAATATATTTTTGTAGCAGCAAACGAGTGGGAATTGCAACTTATAAATGTTGTAACGTTTCACTCATAACTCATATTGGAGCATGAGTATAGTTTTTAGAGAGATGTTTCCAAGAGGAATGGATAGAAGGAATAATATTTTTGATTTGGTGCATTTTCCTTCATCAATTGGGATAAAGAATGACCTATAGCATTAACTGACAAATTTCTATACTATGCATAGATCTAACAAAAATGGTTACTTGCACATGGTGCATAATTAGATGTATAATCAAGTAAATTCAAGCCTAGGATTTAATATCATAATAATGAAATCACAGAAGATCTTGTATAAGAAGGTTGAGACAATAAAGAGCTACAATACAAGTAACATAAAGTGGAATTGCATTCCAAGAACTATGTAATTACTTGATATGAATATTTGTCCAAATAGTGTCAAAGTTTAGAGAAACCTTCCCAAACAATAGAGGTGAGTGCCAAAGGTGATTTTTGTGTAATGAAGAGCATAGATACTAAGGATGGTGCCTATGCATAATCTTAGAGGTACACTTGAAGTGAAATATCTTGAAAAAAGAGAGGCTAAGCTTACTAACAAGACATTGTCATTAAGCCGAAGAGCACTATGCAGAGAGTGTTGTGTGAAAAGGATTTCTAGAAAGAGGATAAGATTACACAACTAAACATTGTGGGGGTCTATTCTATATTAATACGAGGGTCCATTGGACAAGAAATAGGTCAAGATTGTGCATATGGTTGAAGCATCAAACAACTACAAAGGAAAGTGCAGGGTAGGTGATGCAAGGTTGACAAAGGACTAAAGAAGAGCAAAGGGATATTAGCATTTCACTGCTATAGAGAGTCTGAATGGATTGCAAAGGCAATTCAATAGAAATTTTCACATAGGGTATGAATCCAACAAGTAAAGAATGCCATTGCATGCATAAGGAGTAAGGAGGACTCCATAACCTTGAAGGTAGAAATATAATGAAGGCTACAAAGCTAGTTGCAAGAGAAGGAAAAAGGATGTCATAAGATGAGGTGTGACTCGTGAAGCGGATCAATCATCTCTATGTGAAAGAATAGGAATGTAGGAAGAATGAATTGTTAGATACGATGTAGCTATTTTTTCTAAAGGTACCACAAAGAAAGAAAGATACCTCTATTATCAAAGTGCACAACAAAAGTAGAGTACATGTGCAATGGAGGATGTGCAACACTTTGTTTGGAGCAGAGTGGTCTTGAGTGGCCAAGTAGTGATTCACCGTGAATCATTTAATGAAGTGAAGAAAGATATTTAAAATTGAGAAAATCCATGGATGGAAAAGAGTATAGAAAGAGGACATAAAATAATATTTCAGAATTTTGAAATGCCAATCAATGATAATGGTGTTTCAGGACCAGTGTGGTCAAGGAAATGGAAGTGGCTAATTAGATTGCAGTGTTAATATTTAGTTGGAATAGTGCACGTTACAACACTATGGATATTAATAATTATAGCCCAAAATATGTTGGGACAATATTTCTTTACATAAAGGAAGCAGTTGTGAGATGATAACACTAGTGGATCTAGTGGCTGGAAATACAAAATGGCCAAGTGAGGCTTGGCTAGCAAGTGTAGAATAGGGGCCAGTGGTGCACAGTTGAGAAAAATAGCAGTGCACAAGGCAGTAGGGCTCTACATAAATTCAAGGAAAACCATCTACAACAATAAAGATAAATAATTAATTAAATATGAAATAAATATGCATTGGAGTGCATGATAGAATTGATGCATGATGCATAAAATAAAGATAGAATGCATGTGCATAAAATAGGCATGAAAGATCAAATGCTAGGTGCATACTGATGTATGTTTGTGCATGTAGACATGCCTGAACATGTTGGTGGCATAATTATAGACTAAGAGTAGTATTTTGATATATATATATATATATATATATATATATATTCAAGAGATTGAAAAAAGGATCTTATGAGCTTCTAGAAAATACCACTTGATCCGGTAGCATCAAGTAAATTAATGATATCCATACATGTATGAATGTGAGTTTGTTATGACGTATAATTGCTAAAGGGAATTGAGGTAAGAATTTACTCAGTCGAATATCAATATTTAAATTGATGTAAAGGAAGGAGGCCTTGACTGTGCAAATAATATTTGTTGCTTGAATGTATTTATGGAAAATTAATTGCATATTGTGTTATGTTGGTTATGAGGTCATAATCGAGTTAAGTTAGGAGGCATTACTCCTGTTGTAGCAATGAATTCCACTAGAGATGGTCATGTGTGAGGGTATGATGAGAATGGATATGGAAAGGCTATAGTTCCATCCAATTGCATAATGGTTTTCCCTATGTAATTGAGGTTTGGACTGCAACCTTTTTGCCTACACTAAATAACACTAAGGGATGATGTTCCTAGTGTTGTGTATGGATTGAAGAAGAAGGTATCCAAAGGATCATACAGGTTGAGGGAAAGAGTTTGGATGAGGTATTGAGGCATGGGCCATGCCTTCCAATTCACATGGTGGAATACATGACATGAAAATATGGTATTCCAAAGTCAATGCAAGGAATCATTGTGTAGATGTGGCCATGATTATTGGCACAATGATTTTATTTATTGGTAAAGTTTGATTCCATTATGAAAATCTTGATGTGCTAATAATGTGTATACAACGAATGATAGTTTCATTCTATATAATCTGATTAATGGATGAATTTTGTTTTTAATATGAATAATAGTTGAAAGTGATGGAAGTTTTAAATTAATGTAATCATGAAAATCACTTCGGACTGAATGCAAATATTGTGCATGAGATATTAACAATGTGTTTGGTTGCAAGAAAATTGAGAAAATTGCAAGAAGAATGGTATTGGATATGGATATAATGTAAGCCCATAAGGAAGATTAGTATATACTGCTACAAGAACCAAACATAATGAGTATAAATCTCATGTGTGAGAATATTTATTTCCTGTATAAATAGATTTAAGAAATTAATAATTGAAAATTGTTACGATATACTAAAAATTTGTTTGGTTGCACGGAATTGAGAAAATTGCAAGGGAAATGGTCATAGATATGGAAAGGATGTAAACCCATAAGAAAGACTAATATCTAAAGTTGCAAGAGATAAACAATTATTAGCAGAAAACTCTTGTTTGGGAATTTGTTTTCCTGGGTAAAACATATTGGAAATTTTATAATTGAAAATAGTATGATGATGTCTCATAATGAATGTATGCATATGATGCAGACGGGATGATTTCCATAGGTTATAGACTATTGGTGGAATTCTAGAAGAAAGTTGGCATTCGTCTATGCAAGAAGACCTTGGAAAATGATGGATCCCCCTTGGAACTGTATAATGTTGAAAGGGATGCATGCGCCTAGAGGGTGAATTACATTGTCGAAGAACCAAGTTTTCAAGCTTGAAGAGTGAACTCTTGTGTGAGTTGCATTGTAGAAGAACCAGGTTGTCAAGCCTAAAGAGTGAACTCCTGTGTAAGTTGCACTATCAAAGAACCAAGTTTCTAGGCTTGAAGATTAAACTTTTTTGTGAGTTTCACTATGAAAACGAGGTTGTTGCTGGTTATTTCTTGGAAATTCTTCCTAATAGTGAGTCCCTTGAATTCCCAATAGTGATATTCCTATTTACTTATGCCGGAGAAACATTAATAAATGAATGGTGTAGCCCGATGGAATGAGGAAAGTGAAGGGGGTACATTCCTTGGTTCCACCCTGATAAACGAATGGGATGCCATTCCTTGGGTTGGGCAGGTCAAGAGGAAGAGAGATGGTGGAAAACAAGATATTTGTAGGAGAATGTCAGTGGATTATGTATATGTTTTGGGCCAGGGTGCCTTTGTATATATGTTTTGGGGCCAGAGAGCCTATGTGTTTATGATTTTGGGGGTCAGAGTGCCTATGTATCTATGGTATTGGGGCTAGAGTTCCTATTTAATTTTCTTAGTATGGAATGCCCGTGTGATTTCAAGTCATAGATCCTATATGTTGATTATTTGTCAGGAATCCAAAGTTGTAAAATGAAATTACACATGTAAGGTGTTTTTCACTAACGACAATGAAACATAAGGGGGAGGTGATATAACATCCCCAGTTCTAATCCCCATAAGTTATAATGTAACTGTATAAATGTGAATTAGCATGGTGAGCTGATGTGTTTGAGAGAAGAACCCATATTGATTTAATGTGGTTTGGGGGAGAATTGCATATTATGAACATTGAAATAATGAATAAAAGTAATAATCGTTGGTTTCGATACGAAAGATATTAAGAATGATGGGGGGATATTATTCCACAAGAGAGAAAGGGGTCCAAGGGGGAATTATTTATGGGTATTAATCCAACCCACATTCCTGAAATTATTATCTTTGTGTATAACCTTCTATTTGTTGATTGAGTGTATGAGAAGCCAATCATTTAACTCATGTAAGAGGGTGGGTGTCAGGGATCACATCCCATAGTTATTGGAGAGTAGGGGCTGAAGTAAAATCATCCTTCAGAAGAGTGTGAGTCAAGAAAGCATGGAAGAAGAGGAAATTTGTATGCAGAATAGGCACAATTTTTTACATGCAGATTTTGGCCAGTAAAAGAGGAGCAAAGGGTTGGGAAGAGGACCAAATGTGGTGTACTTGAAGGAAACCATTGCTTGGTTGTGTTTTTATGCCGAGGAAGAGGCCTTTGTGCTTGTAATCAGGCTGTGAGCATGTGGTGCAATTTTTCTATTGAGGAAATGACTCAAGAGCCTTGTGAAGGCTGCTATGAGAACCCTTGAAGCAACTGAAAGTTCTTGGATCCTAGCTAAGGAATTCCTGGCTAACCAAGTGCACTAGGGACCCTAATAAATTAATGATACTTCTTGAGGGACTTTGATCAATGAAGGGGGTATGTTCCTTGGGTAGTGCAGGTTGTGGGGAAGACAAAGAGAGAGAAAGGATTGGAACTGATGTGGGACTATAACTTGGATTTTGGGGCTTTTGTGTGTGGAGAGTGGACCAATAGTGGGTCAGATCTCCTTGTGGACTCATAGAAATAGATCGAGGGTGTCCTACTGCTGAGACAAAATGAACAACAATGCCTATGGCTGAGAGGTTCATCTTTCGTTTGCATCCAGTTGGTTAATCATTAACATATACGTGTTTATGTTTTGTTCTGATGTTAATTCCACTGTGTAAATGGTTTATATGAATGTTGTGTGTTTATTTTTGCTTGAACAATTGTATTCATGTTTAATATATGTTTTAGATGCATTTAGAACTATATTATCATTCCAATGGTAAAATCTATGTGTGATCTATCATCTACGGATGATAAGCTACAAAAAATTAATTAAGTAGAAAATCTCCATATTTAATGTGTATTCCACATGTAATGATGCTCAATTGGAAGCTGGGTATGTTACACCCCATGAATAAATACATTCTTCACATCCATCTAGTGGAATTTCCATCACTTAGTTGTTGTAATGGTAAGGGCCAATTGGATGGATTCCATATTTTCTACTAGAGAAAAGGTCTCATCATATTTTATCCCATGGATCTATTGAAAACCTTTGGCAACTAGTCTTTCCTTGTACCTACTCACCTATCCATATACTACCTTCTTGGTCCTATAGCCCCATCTGCATCTAAAAATATTCATATCTAAAGGAAGTGGAAACAGATCCCAAGTTTGGTTCTCTAGGAGATATTTGTATTCCTCCTACATAGTGGATTCCCATAAGGGATTCCTTGCAACCTCTACATAGGTTTGTGGGTCTGAAGCTAAAATCATGTAGAAATGCATGGGGATCACTGGTTCGGTAGCTATGAGTGCATGAGGAGGATCCTAAAATTGGGACCTTGTCCTCCTCTGATATGTTGGATCCCCGACAAGGTCACTTGTTTCTTGTAGGGTGGTCTATGCCCACTTGGGCAACTACTACGACTCATCATTTGCATGCTCATCATTGACATGCTCATCATATTTTGAATCAGTTTTGGAGCTCATATTTGAGCCATGATTTGAATGAGTGGACTCATCATCTATGATGTCTAGTGAAAGAGGAAGTGCAGAGGTATTTGCATGTGGATCCAATGGTGCATGCAAGGGACTTTCCTCAAACTGGACACTTCGCTCAATAATGAGCTTGTCTGTTGAGGGATAAATCAACCTATAACCATTCACACCATCGGTATATCCCACAAGGATGCATGTGGTGCTGTGAGGATGTAATTCTTTCCTCTTTTTAGAGGGTACGCAGGCCCATGCACATGATCCAAATATTTAGAAGTGGGTGACTTTCGGTTTGTTGTCACGCCATCCCTCAAAGGGAGTCTTTTCCTTGATAGATCCGTGAGGAGATATTTTATGAATGTAGTTAGCACAGTTAAGTACCTCAGCCCAAATATTGGAAGGAAGATACCTTGCATGCAAAATGCAAGTGGCTATCTCTTTGAGGGATATGTTCTTCCTCTCGGTTACTCTATTCTGTTGTGGAGTGTAAGGTACTATATGTTGCAGTTGTATACCGGCCTCTGAAAAATGATGTTGGACATCTTAGTTCACATATTCCCCCCATTTTTCTATGTGGAGGATCTTGATATTCCTTCCAAAATGAGTCTTTGCATGAGCTTTGAAGTCTTTGAGATGCTAAAAAACTTCAAACTTTTTCCTGAAAAAATACACCCAAGTGTATTGTGATAAATCATCAATAAATTTAAGCATGTACCTCACCTTGCTGATGGATGGATGCAGAAAGGGTCCCATTAGATCATTGTGGATGGGATCAAAGAGAGAGGATGCCCTCTAAGCCTTCCCTTTCTCAAACTTCTCTTGAGGATGTTTTCCAAGATTGCATTATTGACAAAATCTTTTGGAAAAGTGTATGTTGGGAAAGCCTATGAAAATTCCTCGTTGGATGAGTTGTTGCATGTATTTGAAGTTTAGATGAACAAATATCTTGTTCCATAGTATACTATCATTATCATCATGCATAAATTGTATATAATACTCAAATTTAGCAATAAACTTACTAAATGTGCACAAAAAATACTAGTGATTTACCTCACCAACACCAATTTGGATTTATCATGCATGTCATATATGGTTACAAATCATGTGTAAATTACACCCTTTTTCCTATGTTAGAATTTGTTATTTGATAAACATAGAGTAGATTCACAAAGAGTTTTGGAACATGTAAGACAGTCTCAAAACTTCCATGTTGGAGTTATACTCTCCCTTGTATAGTGACTTCAATTGGGGTATCATATCCCATGAGGATGGGAGGACCCGTGCATGCAGTGATAGAAGATAAAACCTTTTTTGAGGCTTCCATATGATGGGATGTGCCTAAATCCGAGATCCATGCATCGAGAGAAGACTGAATAAAAATCAAAGCATGAGAATTACCTCTTTTGTCTGACAGTTGGTCTCATGACATTTTCTTGGTATTCTTGGGAATGCAGTCCCAGAGATTGGTTTGTTGAAGTGCCTTTTCCATGAGATATATTGTCTTTTTCATGCATGTTGATTCAGGATGGTATTCGTGGCAATTGCAGTAACCGCATTTTAACATCCCTTTCTTTCCCTTTCCACCTTTGGAGTCAGAGGAATCATCAAAGTGTTTGTAATTTCCTTCCTTCTTGTGTTTAGAATGTTCCTTTCCCTTTCCTTTCTGCTTGGTCTTCATATTGAATGTGTTGTTTCTGTCTTACACAACAAGTGCATGTGAATTGTGTCCCTTGATTGTCCCCATTTTTATGAGCTATCTTGATCATGCGTTAGGGATTCAATAAAATGATCCAATGTCGACATTTTCCACATTTCTCTTGAAGTGATTCTCATTGTATGGAACGTTGAGACAAACATAGCATAATCCATGCCAATTTTTGACAAAATAGTAAGAATCAATTGATTGTGTTGAGTTGATTTGTAAACACCACATCCATTTAGGTGAAGAAGAAGGGACTTGAAATTCGTGAAGAATTCTTGGATGTTATAAAAGCTTCTTGGATCCAAGGAATTAAAAGTTGTATCAAGAATGTGGCCTCTCATTTCATCCCGTTTACCAAAGATATCCTCCAATTTTGTCCAAATCTCATTTGGAGTAGTACAAGCTTCAATGTGAAACAAGAACTCGAAGGACATGACATACAGATAAGGCTATAGGCCTCATCCATGCAGTTGAGATTCCTTTTTTTCTCGATATTTATTGTTGGCTCAACCTCTGTATCCATTGTTATTCAGTACAAGCCTCTACATATGAGGTGATGTATAATTGTTAGCTTCCACTCGAAATAGTTATGTGGCATGAGAAGAATTACCAGTGAAAACCCCATTCTTTTTGACTTCATATTCCTCCTTAAAATGAAAATAAAATGCTTATGTTCTTTCTCCTAGCAATAAATCTCTAGTTCATGTGAAGTTTCATGGAAACTTGTCACAAAGAACCTAACTAGTAGAAAAATCATACAAATCTTGTGAGAGAGAAAAGAGAAAGAGCAACAAGTTTGAGAGAAATAATGAATTGTATGATTTAATGAATAAAATTAATAATACACATGATATAATATACATGGCTAAGTTAATGTGCCATAGTAGTGATATAGATAGATCTATACACTCATTGACAGAAACCAAAGTAATCTGCCACCTATTCCTAGTTAATTGGTCCATGCAGTCATCAGTTAATTGAGTCACACATGTGGAGGTGAGAGAAACTAATGCATGCACATGATGCGTTCCCTCTTGGATACATTCATGTGATATGTGCCCACCTGGTGAGTAAAGTGAGGTGAACATGCAACTGCATGTGTTAAAACTCAGGTTTACATGCATAAGTATCCTCCACTAGTCTAACTAAGATGTAATAGACTCTAAACTGAAGAAGGAAGGAGCCCTATTTTGTAGGAGGCACCCTAATTTGTAGGGGCATATTCTCGAGAGAGAATATTATCACCTATGGAAGCGCCCTCAACATTAGAATATCAACTTTAGGAAAATAATTACCTAGGTGAGTGTGTAAATATCTCTAGTTCACTACTATGGAGCATTCACTTAGCCATGTAGAGTATATAATGTGTATTATTCATTTTACTCATTCAATAATACAATTCATTCTTTATCTCAAGCTTGTCTCTCTTTCACTTTTCTCTCTTGCAAGCTTTGTGTGATTTTTCTACTAGCTAGGTTGTCTGTGACTCCAACACCCATCACCATTATTTTAGCAAGTTGATCAAGTTGTTGTTTTGTAGCACAATAAGAAAATTAAATGGATCCTGTATTAAAATGACGATCAATATTGGTTTTGTAAAAGATCAAGGTTTATGTTGATAACAAAGTACTCATAGTCTCTCCAAGATGGTTAAGTTGGAGAAATTTGGCAATAGTCCCATCATATGGTTATTATCAGATGGTTTTTAGCAGCCCATCCATAGGAAGGTCAACAAAATGGAGGTGTCTTCTTTGATAATGGATATAGATTAAAGGGTTGGACATTGAATTGATTAGGATGATAGAGAAAATATAAACAAAATGGAGGTTCTTGCTTCGGTAATGGATACAGAGAAAAGGGTTGGACACTAAATTTAGCAGGATGATAAAGAAAATTTGAATGTTGAGAGGTGGAAAACCTGAAAGTTGGGATTCACGACTTGTTGGTTTTTCAAAAATTCCATAACACATAGGTGGTGGTGGGTGGCTCTATGCAGGTAGAGTTAATTCATTTATTAATCTCCAACTGTCTCCTTGCCACTGGACTATTACAAGATACAAATATTATGTTGCACGTAGATGGTAGAAGTTGGGATTCAGGATGGTGGTAGGTGGATCCATGTAGGGAGAGTTTATACCTTCATTAACCACCACTAGCCTCCAGGCCACTTGGATATTGTAGGATACAACTATTATGTTACATGATAGAAGATGATATTAGGGAATAACATCTAATAGATATCCTGAGCTACTGGAAAATTAAAAATTAATGACATTTTATAAAAAAAAAAAACCATAAAAGGGAAACATTCTTGCTAATTACTTTCTCATTTAGCTAGATGATCAGATAAAAAAATTATCTCTATTTGAAAAGAAAAATACCCCATGACAGAAATTTTTGTCCATCAAATTCCAACCCTGGTTGCAATTTTGTCCTTGATCCTTGAAGTAATCACGTATTTTTGTTATAATTGTATTTTCCACCATATGTTTTGCAAGGATGTTATTATATGTTATAAGGATGATTGAGTAAAAATATCAAGGAAATAACTATTTGTCACAATTTCATAATTATGAAATAAGAATTATTTCATAATTGAGAAAAAAAACTCATAATTGAAAAGAAAGTTCATAGTGAGTTGGAAAAAGCTCATAATTGAGCATGGAATCTGAGAAAAAAGATCATAATAGAGAAAAATATCATAATAGGATAGAAAAAACTCATAATTGAGCATGGAACTTATGCATGACTTGTAATTGCTTAGTTCACATGCTATCAAACATATCTATGACTTGTAATTTCTTAGTTCACATGACATCAAGCCTATGTATGAATTGTATCCACCTAATTCACATGCCATGAAGCTTATCTCCAAGATATTCTAAATTCCTACAAGGAAAGATAGAGGAAGATAGAAATTGAGAGCCGTTATGATAGTGAAATAGGGAAGGATGTTGGAGTGACCAAGGATGAGTGTCAAGATATTTGAGCCAGGAGGTATTGCAACAAGTCTGAAGTTATGTATTTGTTTTTGTACTTTCTTTATTAATCGATATAGATCTATGGCATTTTCATGCAGGAGCATCATGGTCATCCTAGGGATACAAAAATGAAGATGGATGTCGAACATGATAGACTTGTTATGGTGGTGATTGGGCACTGAGGAATGTGACGAGTTGCAGAAATTGACAAGTTTTTGCAGTTTGAAGAAATAATTGAGGAAGTGCAATTGATGGGAGTGCTATTGTAGGATGCAAGCATTAGAGCATGATGTGAACGAATGTGTTGTTGTAAATTGAATGAATGACACAAATGGTGGTAGTGCAGCAGATGGGGCATTGCTATAGGATGGACACATTTCTATAGAATGAGTAGAAGACAAGTGTATGGAAGGGAAACACAAATTGTTATAGAAGGAAAGGACGCATTGATGAAGAGTGTGTTGTTGGTAGAAGCTGGAAGGTCATGTGCAGGTGAATAGTCGTCGAGGAAAGGATGAAATGGAAGTTGGAAAGTGAAAGGGAATGGGGATTTTGCTGGAGAAACATAAGTGAACAATTTCTAAAGGAATACAACATAGCATCGAAGAGATTATAAAGTCGACAAGAGGACAATTTGCACGAAACAATGTGAGAGAGGTGGTTTAGGTTTCCATGATCTTCGACCTGTCAACCCAATGGAGATTGTAAGCTTGTATCCTACCATAGAGATGATGTATTGTATTATGTATGAAATGAATAAATATATGGTTTTTCAGATTTACCCTTGTGTGTAGATGTATGAATGAGTCTGTATCAAATTTCTATGTTATTTGTATGTTTGATGAAATTACATTTCCTTGCCTAGATGATTATACATCTAGGAATGATGCCTATCTTTATAACGAATAGTTTCATTTTGATATTGTTGTGTAGATAGGGCATGGATATGTAGATGGTCATGCATAAATGTGTGATAACCTGTAGGTGAAAGCGAAGTCTTTGGAAGACTGTGTATGAGACTCAATGCGGAAAGTTATGTCTGAGCACGAAAGAATGTTTGTGTTCCATAGATATGTTTGGATATGAGATTGAGTGTGGAGATTTATATCTGAGCATATAAGAATGCCTATATTCCATATATTTGAGAGGACTGTGTGTGAGTATGTGTTCCTAGGAAATAAGTTAACCATTGATTCATGACTATGTGGCCCAATTGAAGGGTGATGCTATGTTGCAGGGAACACAAAGGATCATGAGTATAAGCAATGGTTAAAGTCATTATATCAATTGTGGGTTTTGTGTTGCAATAGAGGTGTGTTACAATAGAGACGTGTTGCAACAGAGGCATGTCACAATAGAAGACACATGTTTTGCAACAAAATACACATGTGTTGCAACAAAAGACATGTTGCAGCACAAGGTGTGTTACAATAGCAAGCAAGTTGCAACAAGTGATTGTGTTGTATACTAGTTAATAAAGTCTGGTGTTTTGTAGCATTTGTTTGTTGATGCTATAGGGAATAAGACATGGATAGTGATAGTTTATGGGAAGCTCTAGGGATTATGGCATGATAGGGATGAAAAATCAAAGAAATGTAGCAATGAGGAAGAAGCGTTATGGAAGTTGTGATTCCAATTATGCACAAATCAAGAAATTTTCCATTTCATATGTACTTTGTGGATGCTCATTGCATCAAGTGGTATCAGAGCATATTTCAACTTTGTGATGGAAGGAATTGCAAAGGTATCAAGTTAGCTTCAACTATGGATGAAATAATTGCAAGGGTGTGAGAGTTAGTTACATTATGAGGATTAGTTTCTTGATAGTGTTCCTATGTAACCGTGATAGCAAGAAGACATGGGAGAATGTGGTTTCAAATTATGTTGTTGAAAGAAGAATGATGGGAGGTAGTGTTGGAGAAAGGGCCTGTGAATGGTAGTCTGGCTAAGGACTACAAAATAATTCCTAAGAATTTCTCCATAAAGATCAGAAGGTCAAGGAAGTGTATAAACCAATAGCTATAATGAATAGGATGGAGTGGTAGAAAATGTTAGAGTGAAGCTTTTAAATGGGAAAGTATTGAATCTATGAGAAGAAGAAGAAAGCCAAGAACAAAAAGATGCATGAAGTAGAGAAAGTCTAGAATCCTTTTGTTGAGCAGGAAGATAGTCTCTAAGATAAATGGATGCTAGAGATGGATGGTAGTTGTGATGGAAGTTATCCATGACTATTATCTTGGGATGAAAGAGGAAGCATTGGTCATGAGAGGATTCATGAGATGGAAGTTGTGGTGGCCGTTATCCATGATTTTTATCTTGAGATGAAGACATAGTCATTGGAGGTGAGTGAGTGTGGATGCAATAGGAATGCAATCAAAATTTTTCTTGGATTGGAGACTAGGCTCATATGTTCTAAGGAGTATATTGGTAGCAATGAGAGCATATTTTCCAGGTGGTGGCTAGAGGTTTTTGAGTGTACCTAAATTTAAGAGAAATGAGGATGAATAGACTTGTAGGAAATTATAACGATGGAAAATAGAGGCACTTGTGGTTGTGTTAGATGTAACAAAGAAAAGGACAGAGTGAAGATGGAGTTCTTTATTTTCCCTTAACATATTGTTTTCTTGTTTGCAGGGAGAAGGAAAATGTGTTGTTGTAGATGGAAGTGAATGAACTTGGATGAGAAGAAGATATATTAGAATGATGAATGTGCAAGAAAAGGAATTTGCATAGATTATAACAATTGCAGGATCACAAAGGTTATAGACGATGAAGATGTATGGAGAGAATTCTCAAGTAGAAGATGGTGTTGCGAAGATGAGTGACCTAGAAGGAAGCATGAAGGAAGTTGTTGAGTTGAAGATGGATGAATGTATATTCCGAAATATGAGGAATTTGATGAAGATGTTGATGATAGAGAAATAGAGGAGAAGAAGACATGCTACAAAGGAATTATAGTAGGGTTGAAGGTTGTTGACGACCAAGTGTGGAGGTGTTGTGTGAAGAGGAAGTCTATTGAATCTATGTCTTTGGTAATTTTTCAATAATGTGAATACGCTAATAGAATCACCGACTTATGAAGTCTATGTGTGGTTATGGAATGAGTCAAGGGAGGTGTAACATGGGAGCATGTGAATCCATGTTGTGTGGCTTCAAGCATGATTGGATAAATGCATCGAAGGAACTTTTTACACTACATGAAAAAGGGAAGTGGGATGTCCTGGATGGTATGCAACTCAGATTCAGTTGTGTAGGTTATGAATGAATGAGGAGAACTTGACCAATGTTTATGATAAAAAATAAAGAGATACAGAGAGGGTAGTAGTACCAAAAACTGAGCTTCTACATGAAGTTGGGTTGTAGCAGGAATGAGATGAATTTTCCAAATCTCCATGAAAAAATTATTGTTGCATTGTTGTATATGGGTTCAACAAGGGACAACAATGAGTTGGAAGAATGAATGTGTAGTAAAGAATATGTCTTGCAGATTTAAGTGTATATAAAATGAGGATTGTAGATTTGGGATGAAAACAATGTTGAAATTTTCATTAGGAAGATGGATATGTGAATGGTTTACCTCATAAGCATGAGGGCATGCTTTCTTAAAAAACTAGAGAGTTTGATGCAGGAGCATCATGGTCATCATGGGGATTCTGCGATGAAGATGGATGCAAGACATGACATAGTTTTTATGACAATGATTGGGTGCTGAGGAATGTGATAGATCATAGAAATTGACAGGTTTTTGCAATTCAAAGAAATGATTGAGGAATTGTAGTCAATGGGAGTGTTGTTCTAGGATAGAAGTGTGAGAGCATGATGAGGATGAATGTGTTGTTGTAGATCGAATGAATGATGTAGATGGTGGAAGTGCAACAGATGGGGAACTGCTACAAGATGGGCACATTTCTATAGAATGATTAGAATACAAGTGGAGGGAAGGAAAACATAGACCGTCGTGTGTAAGAAAAGAGTCGCTAAGGAAAGGACGAATCAAAATTTGGAAGGTGAGAGGGAATAAGGAGTCTACTGGAGAAGATGAAGTGAATATTTTTTAAAGGAATAAAACATAGCATTGAAGATCTTGCAGAGAGAGCTTGCAAAGTCGACAAGAGAGAAGGTCATGTGAATTAGTATGAGAGAGAGGTGGTTGAGGTCAGATATTTTAAGCTTGTATCTATCCATGGAGATAATGTATCATATTTTGTATGAAATGAATAAAATATAGGGTTTTGTAGATTTAACCTTATGTGTATATGTATGGATGAGTCTATATCAAATTTCTGTGTTATTTGTATGTTTGATGAAATCACACTTCCTTTCCTCAATGATTATACACCTAGGGATGATGCCTATATTTATAGAGAATAGTCTTATTTTAATATTGTTGTGTAGATAGGGCACGGATCTGAAGATAGTCATGCATAAATGTGTGATAACCTATAGGTGAATCCAGAGCCTTTGGAAGACTATGCATGAGACTGAGTGCATATGTATAAGCATAGAAGAATGTTTTGTAGATTTTAACCTTGTACAATATTTACTGCAAACAAATTTTCAGTAAAAGAATAGAAAAGATACAATGGAAAATACAAACATTACACAGATATTTTTCCCCTGGAAACCCAAACCATGAAAACCAACATATTCTATATTCATTCATAGTGATACATTGTTTACAATACAATATACATATAGGATCCACAGGCATCCAAAACCCTAACCAAATTACTTGGATTAGTCAACAACCCTAATTCCTTAACCGGAAATAGAAAACCATTGGAAAAAAACCATGTGCCGAAAAATCGCCCAAAAATATGACATGTTTCCCCAGGCAAAAACAATTTCTTGGGGGAAGTGCCCCTGAACCCCCGCACAAGGGGATTTCGCTCCCCTGTGCGCCCGACACAACACAGAAATTACTACTCATGAAAAGAATATAACAGATACCCAACATGTTTGTGTTCCATATATCTATTTGGATACGAGACCGAATGTGGAGAGTTCTGCTTGAGCACAAAAGAATGTTTGTATTCCATATATTTGAGAGGTTTGTGTATGGAGATGTGTTCCTGGAAAATAAGTTAACCATTGATTCAATACTATGTGGCCCAATCGAAGGGTGATGCTACGCTAAAGGTAGCATAGAGGATAATGAGTATAAGTTGTGGTGAAAACAATTATATTGACTGTGGGTTTTTTGTTGCAATAGAGGTGTGTTACAATAGAGACGTGTTGCAGCAGAGGTGTGTCACAGAAGAAGACATATGTGTTGCAACAAAGGTGTTTTGCAGCAGAAGGTGTGTTGAAAAGAACACATGTTATAGCAGGGGGTGTGTTGCAACATAGCCATGTTGCAGCAAAAGGCATGTTGAAAAGAAGGCATATTGCAGCAGAGGCATGTTGAAATAGAAGGAATGTTGAAAAGAAGATGTGTTGTAGCAAAATACATGTTGTAGTAGAATATGTGTTGCAACAAAAGGCACGTTGTATTAGCATCCAAGTTGCAGCAAGTGATTGTGCCATAGACTGGTTAATATAGACTAGTATTTTGTAGCATTTGTTTGTTGATGCTATAGGGAAGCAGACATGGATAGGTGATAGTTGATGGACAACCCTAGGGGTTGTGGCATGATCAACTTAACAAACCAGAGAAATGTAGCAATGAGGAAGAAGCATTATGGCAATTGTGATTCCAATTATGCAAAAAATAAGAAATGTTCCACTGCATATGTACTATGAGAGCGAGGGGTGGATGTTTGCTGCATCAAATTTCCCCTCAAATGTGTTTGGTTTTTAGTCTTTTATATTATGCATTAAGAGATATTCTTTTACTTTAGAAAAGCAGGCTATATCTAGTTGTTCCTTATATTATTTCATTCCCAATGAGTTTAATATAAGTATGTTTTGTCTCTTGTGTGTAGGTATCTGATCGTTGGAGATAGAAATGGATTCTTGGATCTACATTAGCCAAGATCACATGAGGAAAACCAATGTAACAAGGTAAGATCTATTATCTTATCCTCAGAGCATAGATTGAATAGATAAATTAGATATAGAGTGAAATGCCATTTTTTTCTATCCCATAGTATGTCACTAACTGAGGTAAGGTCGGTGAGAGATTTTAATTATTTGTAGGTGGGATTCTCTTTAACAGAATTGGTGACTCCACTAGGGAATAAAAAAATTTCTTCCTTGGTTTTTAACGATTTTTACTTTAAAAGAAGGTGGCAAAATTTATATCAAATTCTATTAATTTACGTATAGAATATAAAGGAAATATATGTAGATTTGAGTTCCTCTAAAAAAATTATCCTAATAAAAAAAAAATCAATGGAGTTTGAAAAGTGAAACTATTGTCGATTTAAAATCAACATTTTTTTGTTTTTTCGTGATGACCACGTGGACTATTTGGATGATATATTTTGAAGGAGAACTTACATTTCCACTAGATCAAATCCATTTGATAGAGAATTTTCTTAGCTTTGTTTTGACATATTACATGATATGTTTCTGATAAATATAGACTACATTAGATCCCTTGTAAATTTCCACTCTCAAATTGTAGATAGAATTGCATCTCTTTTGACTTCAAAATAATGACCTTGTAAAAATTGAATTGCATTTCATGTTTTAGATTTGATTTTTCCTTGCATGTTTAATTTGATTTTTCTCATCAGTGAAATAATAATAAAAAAGTGCATTGCATAACTATTTCTCTTGAGCATTTTGGGTGTTTTTACAAGTTGCATTGTCGTGTTACTTAAAGTTTTGAGATCTAAAATTATTTTGGAATTATTGGCAATTGCATTTGGAGTGTGAGATTATTTTTCATTTTTTGAATTTGTGAAAAGAGAAAATCATCTTCTCTCCCTTAGACAATTTTCATAGAAATACATTTTTCGTTTGTTGCATATTCATATTTTCACTTTCTTTGGGTTTGAAAGAGTCATAACATCATTTATTCCACTTCCATATCCTTTGAATAATCAACAACCAATTAAAAAGAAACTGCTTAATTTAAAATTTATTAGACACTTTTCCTTTTAAAAAACCAACATAGCTAGAAATTAGGGCCTTGGTGTAGAATTGGAGAGTTAACTCTCCAAGGCCATTAAACCAAAACTAGGAATTCACTAAAGAGTGTCTAAATGCATTAGCAACAAGGAGTACTTGTTGGGAAAGCACCTATAACATAGGTTTCAAACATGAGGTCACACTAGAGCAAGTGGGGTGATATCCCTTCTTCGCTTGTTTTGGTGTCTGTTGGACTACTACATGTATGGGGGTTTCAGAAGTGTCAAATCCCTCTAGGTGGCATTTCTTCTCAAAGATTCAGGATTAGTTTCCCTTCCCATACATTGTAAATGTGTTGAACCTAAACAGAATAGATCTAGCTAGAAAATACCACACACATTTGCAGAGAGAAATTGAGAAAGAAGAAGCAAGAGAGAAAGAATGAAAGAATTCTCATTAACCATAATGAATAATGAATAAGTTACACATGATATAATCTGTATAACTCAATCAATGTGCACTGGAGGAGAAACAATGTGCCATAGTGGTGGTCTAGAGTGATCTGGACACACAACAACAGTCACAGGAGTGAACTGCCACCTAGTCTAGTCTCTCAAGCAGTTACGGGAGTGAACTGCCACCTAGCTGAGTTAACTAGTCAACCAGTCTTCAGTTAAATGACTGAAACATAATGTAGTGAGGATTAGATCAAGGAATCAAGGGTAATGCACCAGTCTATTGATGAAACCAAGGCTAATGCACATTAGCATGGTGATGATCCCAATGTTGCATGGTGACAAAACCAATGCAACATCTAGACTCAATTCAACTAGTCAAACTGAAGTGTCAACTGAAAAGAATATTCTCCAGGTAGAATATTCTCCCCTAAACTTTAGGAGACTGAATAATGAATAATAAACATAGGAAAAACCTTAGGACCTTAGGAAAAAGAAATCATAGGTGTGTGTGAAGTAACTCCAACACCCCCCCTGAACATCACTATGGTGAAAATAAAGAATGGGTCCCGGTAACGAGGCCATGTTAGGTACCCAAGTACAAAAGATAAACTAAAATAAAGTGAGGAAAGAGGGGAAAACTCATGGGAAAACCCCCCCCCTAAAGGTACAATGTATGTAAAAAGAAGAACTGACAGTTGCTAGGCAATTGTGTCCTTCATTCCAAGACAACTTCCCAGAGAGTGAAACTTCTGCTCAGTGAAGGTCTTGGTGAAGATGTATGTTGTTTGTTCTGCTGAAGGAAATAACTATAGGTCAATGATCCCCCCCCGTGTACTAAGTCCCGAATGTATTTCATGTGGATCTCGATGTGCTTCATCCGTTGCCCTTGAACTAGATCTCTGTAAAACTTCAGAGTGCTCTGGTTGTCACACCAAATGAAAATCGACCGATGAAACTGAATGCTCAACTCAATGAGAAAATGTTGTAGCCACATAACCTGAATGGTTATGTTAACTACCCCTCTGTACTTTGCCTCAGCTAAAGAAAGAGCAATAGAAGCCTACTTCTTGCTCGACCAACAAATAGGCCCAAAACCAATACTGAGTGAGTAACTAGATGTGGACTTTCAATCAATGTTATCGCTAGCCCAATCAGAATCAGTAAACCCGATGAGATCTAATGTAGAGTCTATTGCATAATGAATCCCAAAGGTGATGGTTCCCTGTATGTATCGAAGGATACAATTTGTAGCCTTCCAATGTAGCTCATGCTACTCCTACATGAACCTGGAAAATGCGCCAACTACAAAGGAGAGGTATGTTATGGAGTGTGTGAGATACAAAAAGCTCCCCACTAGTTGTCGGTACAATGTTCTATCAACCAATGGAGTATCCCCTCCATCCTCAAGTTTGACTCCTGATAGGAAAGGAGTCGGAGTAGACTTGCAATCTGTCATGTGAAATCTCTCAAGAAGATCTCGTGCATACTTGGCCTGAGATAGTTTGGTACCTGATGAATCCTGATTGATATCAAGTCCAAAGAAGAAGTGTAGAGGACCCATGCCCGTCATCAAAAAACCAATCATGTAGAATCCTCTTGACTACAACAATCACTAAAGTTGAGCAACTGATGATCAACAAATCATCAACATATAGAACTAAGAGTAGAAGTGAATCAACCATCGTAATCATGTAGACATTCAAGTATGATTTACAATGTACAAAGTTCTATGACAATAGGTAGGAGTCCATCTTGTCATACCATACCCTCAAAGCCTGCTTGAGGCCATAAAGAGAATTCTTCAGTCAACAGGACAAAGATGAGTCCTGCATAAATCCCTGGGGTTGCTCCATATATATCTCCTTAGAGAGATCACCATGAAGAAATTCATTCTTCATGACCATCTGATGGACTTACGATCCCTTGGCCACCGCAATGGAAAGTGCTAAATGTATGGAATCCATCTTCTCTACTGGAGAGAAGGTCTCATCATAGTCAATGCCATGCACCTACTAAAATCCTTTGGAAACAATCATGGCTTTGAATATGCTAATTTTTCCATCCAATGCGCTCTTGGTCCTATAGACCCATCTGCATCTAACAAGTTTCCTTCCAGAAGGAAGGGGAACCAAATCCTAAGTCTGGTTCTCGAGGAGGGAGTTGTACTTATCCTACATGGAAGATTCCCAAAATGGATTTCTAGCAACCTTTCCATAATACTGTGTATCTAAAGACTAAACCAAGAAAAGATGCCTGGAGGGCAATGGTTCAGTGAAAGTGAGTGCAATATGAGGCTCCTCGAAATCAGATCGAGTCCTCCTAGTATCATTTGGATCACCAACAAGATACCCTGCATCCTGAACAGTAGTCTATGCCCACTTGGGCCTCTGCTCTGGATCTGCATCTGCATCTGGATGCTTTGACTCTGCATCTAACTGTATTGACTCTCTATCTGGATCATCTAAGTCCTCTGAATCATAAATCTCTTTTGAAGAAGAGTGGGCATTTGCATGCTCATCATCTTGGACAGGTGGAAGAATGAAGGTGTCTGCATGCGACTATTGAGGTACATGTGAGACACTTTCCTTGAATTGGACACTTCGCTTAATGATGAGGCGGTCCGAGGAAAGATCAATAAGTTTGTATCCCTTCACACCGTCAGGGTATCCAACAAATATACACTCTATTCTCTGTGGATCAAGTGCCTTCCTCTTTTCAGAGGGAATCCACGCCCATACACGTGAACCGAAAATACGAAAGTGGGTCACTTCCGGTTTGAGGCCACAACAAGCCTCGTAGGGTGTCTTATCCTTGACAGATCTATGGGGAGATTTTTTTTGGATGTAGGTTGCACAATTAAGTGCTTCAGCCCATAGTATCTATGGTAGTGACTTTCCATGTAGCATGCAAGATTCCATCTCTTTTAGAGATTTGTTTTTCCACTCAACAACTTTATTTTGTTGTGGAGTATAGGGAACTGTGTGTTGCAACTGAATCCCTGCCTCATGACAAAGATTTTGTATCTCATGATTGGCATACTCTTCCCTTTTATCAGTTCAGAGGACTTTGATTTTCTTTCCTGACTTTGTCTCAACCAGGGCTTTGAAATCTTTGAGGTGTTGAAAGACCTCAGATTTTTGCCTGAGAAAGTAAATCCATGTGAAACATGAGAAATCATCAAAAAAAATGAGAACAAACCTCACTTTGTTGATAGATGGATGCGTAAAAGGACCCATGAGGTTACTATGGATCATATCTAAAGGAGAGGAAGCTATCTGAGTCTTTCCTTTGTCAAATTTCTCTTAAGGGTGTTTTCCAAGAACACATCCCTCACAGACTCCTTTGGAGAAATGGATGTCTGGTAGACCATCAACCAATATTTTCTTGCTAAGTTGTTGCATATATATGAAATTCAAATGTCTGAACCTTTTGTGCCATATCCTACTACTTTCATTAGCATGGGTAAGCAATAAAGCAAAATATGGTTCAATAAATTCAGAAAATGTATACAATCTAGATTGATGATTTACCTCACCAGTAGGAACCTTGGAATTGGTTTGCATGTCCTAGATTTCCTCTGCATTTGGTGTGAATATGAATTTATTTTCAGTGCCAGAATTCGTCATCTGATACATGGAGAGAATATTGAAGGAAAGTTTGGGAACATGCATCACATTCTCAAAGCTTCCATTGGTGAGTTCAATCCTTCCTTTGTCAGTGATCTCGACTGGAGAGTTGTACCCCATCAGAATAAGAGGACCTTTGCATGCATCTAATGAATAATATACTTATTTTGTGGCAGTCATGTGATGTGATGTGCCTGAATCTACGATCCAAGCATCGGGAGAGGAGTTGATGACAATCAAGGCATGGCTAGAATTGCCTTTCTTAGGATTCTGATCTTCTAGCTTCTTCTTCTTGGAACCCTCGAGGATGTGATCTCCAAGGTTATTTTGCTGAAGTATCTGAGTCATTAGATCCATTTTTTTCTACATGCATGTGGATTCTGGATGGAATCCTTTATGGGAGTACATGCATTTCTCCCCTTTTCTTCCTTTTCCACCTTTGGATCCAAAGGCATCGGTGAAGGGTTTTGAGTACCCTTCCTTCTTCGTATGTGCATGAGCTTTCCTTTTGTCTTTGTATTTATATTTATGATATTGATGGATACCATCTTTCATAGTAAGTGCATGGCCCTTTGGGCCTTTGATTTTTCCCATCTTGATGAGCTTGGTTTGCTCTTGTGTCAGGGATTCGATAAACTCCTCAAGAGAAGGCATCTTCCAGATGGATCCATAGGTGAATTTGACTGAATGGAATGTTGATATGAACACAGATAATTCAGGACCAATTTTGGAGAGAATCGTGAGAACCATTTGTTTTTCCTCCTTATATTTATCAATCCTGCAAGCTTTGAGTTGCGACAGTAAATCCTTGAATTTTGAAAAGAAATCTTGGATATTGTTGAAGATTTTTGGATCCAATGTGAGAAATCCCACCTCCATCATGTGTCCCATCTTCTCATCATGTTTTCCAAATATCCCTTCCAAGGTGGTCCATGATTCATTGGGGGTTTTACATGAAGATATGTGAAAAAGGAGATCGGGAGAAATAAGACTGAAAATGGTTCTGAATGCTTCATCCATCCGATTAGATACTTGGATTTTTCTATGGCTGATGTCAGTTCTATGTCTGTATTCAAGGTTAACTTGTACAATCCTCTGGTTTGGATATGTATGACTATTTTCTCCTTCCATGAAAAGTAATTGTAAGGTGTAAGAATGAATTATTTTGGGAAATCCATCTTTATGTTGTCTTCAATCTTTTGTACCTACAAAACATTTGGTGTATCTTTTCTTAGCATTCAGTCAACTCTAATACCATATAAATGTGTTGAACATGCACAAAATAGATCTAGCTAGAAAATACCACACACATTTGCAGAGAGAAATTGAGAAAGAAGAAGCAAGAGAGAAAGAATGGAAGAATTCTCATTAACCGTAATGAATAATGAATAATTTACACATGAAATACTTTGTATAACTCAATCAATGCACACTGGAGGAGAACCAATGTGCCATAGTGGTGATCTAGAGTGATCTGGACACACACCAACAGTTACGGGAGTGAACTACTACCTAGTCTAGTCTCCCAGGCAGTTACAGGAGTGAACTGCCACCTATCTGAGTTAACTAGTCAACCAGTCTTCAGTTAACTAACTGAAACAAAGTGTAGTGAGGATTAGATCAAGGAATCAAGGGTAATGTTCATGGTGATGATCCCAATGTTGCATGGTGACAAAACCAATGCAACATATAGACTCAACTCAACTAGTCAAACTAAAGTGTCTGTTATCACTGTAAAAAAATTTATATGGAGTCCCAACCTTGGGACTTAGTAGGAGGATAAGTCGATGTGGAGAAGAAATAGACTAGAGAACAAATACATATCTAGCAGGTGGATATAAATATAGTGGAAAGGTGAAGTCGATGGCACCGACGGGTCATGGATCGTGAGCGTTGTCGATCGACGGTCGTGGGACATATCAGGCGGAGAAATAGTGCATCGGTTAAACTCTTGGAGGTGGGCCGATAATAATACCATGGTTTCATTCTAAGGGCACATGGCGCCACCAGATGCATATCGGGGAGAAGAGCGGGTAAGACTGAAAACACCCAAGCCCACCCCGACGTCACGTGTCAAGATGTCATTGAAAGTGTCAAATCCAAAGATCGTATGTGGAAAGGGAAAGTTGATGGCCCATCAAATCACCTCAGAACAATTGTTCGGGTACTTTTTGTATGTGTGACGTCAGGTAAGCGCTGCCATAAAATTGATTTGAAGGCTCATCATTTGAAGTTGATATCCGAGCATGATAAGTCATGTTCCTTGCTAGTATTTCTGTTAATAACCTATGATTGGCACTCAATGACGATGGTCATTGAAAACATGGATGACATTACTCTATTTTGGGTGATTAACGTTTCATTCCTGAACGATGTAATTACAAACCGAATTGTCTTTCCAATTCCTGTGCGGATAAGAGAGATAAGCTCGTGCTTCTGGAAAACCACAGAGAATGGATAAGAGAAACCAAGAACCTTCCAGTGAACAAGGATATTCAAATAATATGACAAATTTATCAGTGAAGAAAAAAGAGAGGCTTGCCACATGAATACTGGCGATGAAGTTTCACACGAAGCCTGCAAAAGAGCCAGAAGTATATAAATAGGTCATATTAAATTACATCATGAAGGATTTAATCATCAATGGATACGTAGGTGAGAACCACACACAAGCTACCAACAGGAAAAGGAGCAAGCGACATAAGACAGAGGTTAAAGTTGAGATGGTTGAAAGTGTTGGAGAAAACCAGCCTGCTTGGCTTGACACTTTAAAAGAAGAAATTGCTAATCTGAAATAGCTTTCAAGATAAATTAAGTATGTTTCAGAGAATTTTGTAATATACATGTGGCATTCAAAGCGAAAATCTCAAATATGTAAGTTTTTAATTGTAACGTCCCCTAGAAAATAGGAGTACATTTGTTGTACGTTACTCCTTCTTTGTAACTGATGTTTATTTTTGGTATTTTGGGGAAGACAATTCATTTTGAATCCTGGATGTAATTTATCTATATATACTAGTACAAATATAAATGAATGGTTGGACTTACTAGAGAGGGGCCTGCCCTCGTAGCAGGAAGACTTTGTAACTTTCTGGAGCCAAATTGAATACATATGCAGTAGATTTTAGAAGTCTCTATGAAAAGATTCTAATGATGGTGATATGTTTTTTGTCTCCTTTCATAGTATGTGTTTCCTGTGTTCTTTAATTCCACTTGCATTGTCTTATGTTTAAATTGGAGAGTTAAAAAGCTCAAAATTCGTCTCATGATGCTCTCGGCTTAAGAAATTTAAACTGTGTGTATTTCTTCTTAACTAATTCAGAATTCATGTCATTAATGCTCTGATGCAGTTACTTGTTTTCCCCCTTTCCTTTTACACTCTGCAAATTTCAATTTATAACTCAAATTCATTTCTTCATTTAGCCTTTATCCTCTCGAGAGTTTTATTGGCCAGTGTTAAGCCCTAATATTGGCCCATTACCCCTTAATTGGGGCATATTATATTAGTAATGTTATTTTATTTATGTCGGCTTTAGGCCATTAGTTGTAATTATACCTCCTAGTCTCCTATATATACCAAGGAGACATTTCCATTTTGAATCATCTTGTACTTGAACATTTAAGTGGGGTAAAAGGAGGTTGCCCCCTCAAAGAGGCTTATTATCTGAAATTATCTCTTTTTCAAGGCATTGAGTATTTTTCCTGAGGTTTTTCTATGCTATATTGATGTTTGGTTCTTAACATCCAGTCAGTGTTTTCATTCAATTTCAAAAATTTGACTCCATAGCCCTGAGTGTCCTTCCTCTTCTTGGCTAGAAATTTTATAAAAAACCCCCAAAGAAAAACCAAATATAGCCATTGATTGCCAAAGAAATATCAAGTGACATGAGAGAGCCCTCTCTGAGCTGAGCAGGTTAGAGCCCAACTCTAAATCTAGTTGAAACAATTACCTATGTCTTTTGTCTATCACCTGGACAAAATTTACATAGTGCTAACATTCTGGTGTTGTTGTCGGGGATGAAATTAAAAAAAATTCCCTGGGAAAGAACGACATGGTTGAGTTCTAAGGTCTGAGAGCAGCAGGCACTTAGGCGAATATCGGTTGTATTCCTTCTCTGGCGAATCCACACATCAAACATCAGTTTGAAGGTGACTCCACTCTCAATGCAGAATCCAGCTTCCAAAACATCATTGGAAACTCCACTGCCCGAAGATGAGATCCCTTGACAGAGGTATGAAAAATCATCATGGAATAAAACAAGTACTTAATATTGGGTTTCTTCCAAGACATTATATTGTTTGTTGTAAATTACCTCTAGTCCTTTCTTGAATATGCTAGACAATTTTTTCTTCATCTACTGCGTGCAAATGATGATCATGATAATCTTGAAATTGCATATCCTCCTCTTAATATTATACAAATATCTTCTCAGTTTATTACTGATTTTGATAAAAAATCCCCCATCTCAACCATGTGATGACCATGACCAAGTTGATGAGCCTCATGAAACCAAGGCTGATATTGCACCTCATGTACTTGATCCAACACTTTCCAAGATTCATCACAGATACAGACCCTTAAAATTACCCTACATCCTTCATGATTTTCCTCCTAAGAACTATGAGTACCTACATGTGTTTGGTGGGGGACATAGTGTCAGCACAGCTGGAAAACACATCCAAGGGTTTGAGAATTTTATAGATTTGTTTGAGATTGACCATAATGATGTTTGTACGAGGGATTTCTCTCAATCCTTGAAAGGAGATACCAAAGAATGGTTTAAACATTTGCAACCAGGGACAATTAGCTCATGGGAAGAATTGAAGAGTGTTTTTTCGAAGTTCTGGGGTAAGAAAAAATCTCTAAACCTGCAGCTTACAAAATTTCATGCCTTGAAGGGGCAAAGCAATGAGACCATTTCCACATTCATTTGAAGGTTTTCCAGTAATTATTATGATCTTACCAAAGAAATTTGACCCACTGAAGTTGATTCCATGCTCCATTATGCCACTAATCTTCACCCAGATTTGTCTTTCCTCCTAATGGAGAGAAGACCTAAGACCTTACAACAAATGTTCAATGATGGTCAGGAGATTCAACACAATATCCTAGCATGTGAAGAGATTCAAAATGAAGGGTTGGGTATCCCAGGACATGAGGATGAATATGAATAGAAAACAGTTGATTGGAATCTTGAGCATAGAGTTGATAATATCATAGGCCTTCTTGAAGTTTTCAATGCTAATGATTTTGAAAAAGATTGTATTCCACTTATTGAAAAAGGAGGTGCTAATTTATCTTCTAATCCATCCCATGATGAGCATGGAGCTGATTGTATCATATATTCATTTGTAGACAGTCAAGAAGATGAGTTTGCAAATCAGTCTGTTGAAGATCAGGATGATGTTCCAAGTTTGTTCTTGTTAGATGACATTACATATGTTGTTGATTTTCATATATATGATGAATATGATGATGATTATGAAAGTGACCTCCCAGAACTGCCAACTGCATTTCCTCTATCAGAAAATATTCTTTTTCAACAGTATAATGAGGGAAATTAGCTTACATATCACAGTTATAGAGAAGAGGGTACTGAAACAGCTGAAGGAAATTATTTTCCTTTATGCTTTTCTTCATTTAAATTGCTGAAAGAAAATGCTAAGATCATCATTGAAATAAGGGAAAGTATGTTGATGCCAAATCACACTGATTCACTGAGTCAATTTGACAAGGAAGTGAAACCATTGGTCAAAGAGGAATCTGAAAAGAAGTGTTTTCAACAACCTAGAGAAATGGAAAGAGGTGCATATGACGGAGGTGAAGAAAATGAAGAAGATTTTGATTCAGGTGCAAGAACCTTGCCATTGTGTTTTTCTTCTTTCAAATTGTTGAAGCAAGATTTCAATAATGTTCCAAATCAAAAATGTTCCATATATGATGTTGAATGTCCAAAATACAGTGGACTTGCAAATGAAAACCATCTTCCATTATGTTTTTTGTCCTTTCAATTGTTGAAAGAAAATCATGAGATAACAGAGGAAGCAGAAAAGTTTGACTGCAATAACACTTCTTTACATGGGCAAATTGTTATCAGTGAGGGAGATCAACAACCTTCATATGCATTAAATGGTCATGTGGCTAATTACATGGAAGGATATTTCGGTTCAAATTTGCAGCCTGTGCTCAACTACCATCTTGAAAATGAAGATGAATTTGATCAAGAGATTGTTATTAAAGGCCATTTTCCTTCTCCTGAACTTAATATAGATACCCTGCAAGATTTCTAGCAAGACGAAGTGTTTCAAAGTTGTCTTTCTTCCTCTATGAATGATGTGGTTGTTCAATTTCTAAGTGACCTAGACAGAGATGAGGATTCTGAAACTGCATATATAGAAACTGCAAGCAATGTACAAACATATTGCATGGAGTTCCAGGAAAGAAACAAAATGGTTTATGCCCCTTTTCAATTAGAAATACAGAAAAATAATAAAGAGGCAATTGTTTTATTTGATTCACTTGAAAATTATGGTTTTGGGAAAACATCCATGAGAACTCAGGAATATGAAATGGTTCATGTTTTCATCATTCCACATTTGCAAGAATATTATGAACAAGAACTTATTCCCCTTAATTCATCTATAATCCAAGATAACAGTCCTTAAGCAAATTTCTAGAAGGTTAATAAAACCAAACCATAATTGTTTGATAAACAAGAGGATAGTCTTCATACATATAATTTGGTTGTCATATCCGAAGATGTTCAAGGATGTATGAATTTTTTTGTTGATATGCATGGAAAAGTGGACAAAAACATTGCTTCCATCTCATTTGAAAATGTTCTCAGAACAGAAGAAATAGAGAAAGAAAAACAAACACTTATGAAAGAGGCTAGTCTTTCTGTTTTTGTTCATCAAGAAGAAATGATTTTTCACGATTTTTGTGACCCTGTGGCATGTTATATGGGGATTTTTAACAACCAAAATTTAAGGCTTAGGATGGATTGTAAGCTTAGAGATGAAGATAATGGCAAATCAATGTTAATATTGGATATGAGTTGTTTTACACCAGTGGTTTCTTTTCAGCCAGTGCTGACTTCTGATTCATGAGGGTGTTACTCTCAGCAGTCTAAGAGGATTTTTCAACCTCTTGATGGAAATCAACAGAGTAAGTCGCATGAAATAAATAATACGATGGAAAGAGTGAAATAAGACTACAGTCTTCTGCATATGTTGGAAGATCCATTTTCAGTTTTACTAGAAAAAACAGACAGTTCCAATATTTTATAAATTCTAAGAGTCAAATTCATATATAAATTCTTAAATGATTTGTTGGTAAATAGGCTTTGGAGCAATCATGTGCACAGTAAAAAAACAGTAGATGAAATGTTGGCATGGTTGCATTGGCATTTTGATTTCACCTGACTGGCAGAACATTTGAGTAGTTAGTATAGGTAGGTGTGAATAAGCTTGATGATCAAGCATTTTTGAGTTTAGATTCCCAAATAAAGTATTCAGTTAGATTTTTGAAGTATATCCAACATTCAGTCTCCATGTCAGACCATGGCCCAATGGATAAGGCACAGGGTATATTGTTCTTTGCTACCTTGCAGGAAGGATAGCATCCCCAATTGGAGCCCATGTTATCACTGTAAAAAAATTTATATGGAGTCCCAGCCTTGGGACTTAGCAGGAGACTAAGTCAGTGTGGAGGAGCGATAGACTAGCAGACGAAGCCATATCTAGCGGACAGAGATAAATATAGTAGAAAGGCGAAGTCAATGGGATCGACAGGTAACAGATCATGAGCACTGCTAATCGACGGTCGTGGGACATATCGGGTGGAGAAATAGCGCATTGGTTAAACTATTGGAGGCAGGCTAATAAGAATACCATTGTTTTGTTCTGAGGGCACATGGCGCCACCAGATGCATATTAGGGAGAAGAGCGGGTAAGACTAAAACCAACCAAGCCCACCCTGATGTCATGTGTCAAGATATCATTGAAAGTGTCAAATCCAAAGATCACATGTGGAAAGGGAAGGTTGACAGCCCATCAAATCACCTCAGGACAATTGTTCGGGTACTTTTCGTCCGTGCGACATCAAGTAAGCGTCACCATAAAACTGATTCGAAGGCTCATCATTTGAAGTTGATAGTCGAGTGTGATAAGCCATGATCCTTTCTAGTACTTTCATCAGTAACCTATGATTGGAACTCAATGACGACTGTCATTCAAAACATGGATGACATTACTCTATTTTGGGCAATTAACGTTTCATTCCTAAATGGGGTAATTACAAACCAAATTTTCTTTCCAATTCCTGTGTGGCTAAGAGAGATAAGCTCGTGCTTCTAGAAAACTAGAGAGAATGGATAAGACAAACCAAGAAGCTTCCAGTGAACCAGGATATTCAAATAATATGACAAATTTATTAGTGAAGAAAAAAGAGAAGCTTGTCGCATGAATACTGGCGACAAAGTTTCACACGAAGCCTGCAGAAGAGCCAAAAGCAGACAAAGAGGTCATATTAAATCCCATCATGAAGGATTTAATCATCAACGGATACGCAAATGAGCACCACACGCAAGCTACCGAGAGGAAAAGGAGCAAGTGACAGAAGATAGAGGTTAAATATGAGATGGTTGAAAGTGTTGGAGAAAACCAGCCTGCTTGGCTTGACACTTTAAAAGAAGAAATTGTTAATCTAAAATATATTTCAAGATAAATTCAGTATGTTTCATAGAATTTTGTAATAAACATGTGGCATTCAAAGCGAAAATCTCAAATATGTCAGTTTTGTATTGTAACGTCCCCTAGAAAATAGGAGTACAGTTGTTGTACGCCTTCTTTGTAATTGATGTTTATTTTTGGTATTTTGGGGAAGACAATTCGTTCTGAATCCTGGATGTAATTTATCTATATATACTAGTACAAAGATAAATGAATGGTTGGACTTACCGGAGAGGGGCATGCCCTCCTAGCAGGAGGACTTTGTAACTTTCTAGAGCCAAATTGAATATATGCAGAAGCTTTTAGAAGTCTCTATGAAAAGATTCTAATGGTGGTGATATGAGTTTTGTCTCTTTTCATAGTATGTGTTTCATGTGTTCTTTAATTCCATTTTCACTATATTATGTTTAAATCAGAGAGTTAAAAATCTCAAAATTCGTCTTATGATGCTCTCAGCTTAAGAAATTTAAACTATGTGTATTTCTTCTTAACTAATTCAGAATTCATTTCATTAATGCTCTGATGCAGTTACTTGTTTTTCCCCTTTCCTCTTAGACTCTGCAAATTTCAATTTACAACTCAGATTCATTGCCTCATTTATCCTTTATCCTCTGGAGAGTTATATTGGCCAGTCAGTGTTTTCATTCAATTTCAGAAATTTGAATCCATAGCCCTAAGTGTCCCTCCTCTTCTTGGCCAACAAATTTATAAACCCCCCAAAGCAAAACCAAATCTAGCCATTGATCGTCAAAGAAATATCAAGTGACATGAGAGAGCCCTCTATGAGCTGAGCAGGTTGGTGCCCATCTCTAAAGCTAGTTGAAACAATTACCTCTATCGTTTTTCTATCAGCCAGACAAAATTTACAGAGTTCTAACAGTGTCAACTAAAGAGAATATTCTCCAGGGGGAATATTGTCCCCTAAACTTTAGGATATTGAATAATGACTAATAAACATAGGAAAAACCTTAGGACCTTAGGAAAAATAAATCCTAGGTGTGTGTGAAGTAACTCCAACATATGTGTGGTCTCGACCTATGACAATTCTACCCATTTATTGATTGAAAAGTGGTATCCATAGTGGATTTTCCTAATGGATCACATAGGGTGGTTGTGGGTGGGAACTACTTGTGGTACCCGATGTAAATTTCGAATCCATGTTTTTGTTCACCTAGAGGGTACCTATATTCATGAGGGTACTTGCACTAGTAAGGGTTGTTACATGTGAGTCGTTGTAACTGTATCTTGCACCTTCGCTAACCAAATCTTAGGATTTGACATACCCGAAGGCATGTTTTTCGAAAGGCCCCTTTGTCTCAAGGTTTACCTATTGATAGCCGATATTTGGAGGGTTTGTTATCTATGGTTTCAGTGTCTAGTTGGCTATACTAGGACATTTTTTTTCTTGGATAAAACATAAGTTTTCACTATGGTTGACCAATCTCTTCACTAGCTATGTAGACAACGAGGACTTTCTCCTAAGGGGGAAGATCCACCAACTATTAGGAGAAAAATATTTTCCACAATGGATGAAACAACATGGTAGCCTTTGAAATCCACTCAATAGATTCAGAGGGGAGTGACCACATATAGATCAAAGTGGTTTACAAAATTCCTCGAAAAAATTTAACCCCCTTTTGACTGGGCCTTTTGACCTTGTTATTCTTGGTGTTCCTTCTCCATATTTCATCCATTCTCACCTAGATTCAAGAGTGATTTTTTTATCCAGCATGGGAGGACCCATTCTCTCATCATTGGCATAATCAGAAGAGTCTCTTTGACCTCCTCCTTTCCATCCATGAGTGGGATAGGTTCATCCACTATCATGCCTAGTACATTTGGTTTCTCCATGTGGTAAACTCCATCGGTTACATCTTTTCCTTCCACATGTTTTCCTATAATTAGTTTTCTCACTACTTCCATTCTAGTGCCCACATCTGACTTTGTTTTTGGTGTGGGGAATGGCCTTGTATTTTATGTTGGAGGCATATTTCCTTCTACCTCTAGTATTCCTATAAGTAGTTTGACAATACCTAATGCTAGTTACCCATTTAGTTGGAATACCAATTTTGGATTTGGTCATATTCCCAATGTATTTCCTAATGTTGGGGTATTAATGTCTCTAGGGGATCATATGTCCTTGGGGGAACTTATGACTCTAGAGGTCGAAGTTTCTCTAGGGGTAGTAATATGGGGGGACCATGTTGGCAACGATTATATAATTATTATTTTTATAAGCAGCCTACACAGGGTCTATGAAATTTTATTACTCTTCATGAGCGTTTCCCTAAACGACAGTTGTAAATCGTCGCATTTTACCTATCATCTATTCATGCTTCGTTTTCATGAATGTAAGCATGAAAACTTGCAACTATCGTTACTATTTTGTTTTAAAATTTCAATGAAGGAAAATGGTTTATTTAATATGGAGTTCGATTCTTTGCCAGGAAGGTATTTGTAGTGTCCCCAAGGCCGAGCCCTGTTGTAAACCATGTTTTGAATGGAATTGTAATTATGTTTTATAGGCTGGTGAGCCAAGTTTTTATAAGCTCGAGGCTTATGTGTTGTTAGGCCAGGGAGCCTGAGTGTTGAAGGCTAGGAGCCTGTTGTTGTATATGTAATCACACAGAACAATTAATAAAATATAGACACCGCCATGTGCAGACCGACCACGATGAATGAGTGAAGGGGGACTGAGCATCCACAGAGTGGGCAAGGAATTAGGGGTTGGAAGGGGGAAAGGGGCTAAGTGTTGAGCCTAGGGGAAAAGCCTAGGGGGCATAAGCCTGGGAATACTATTTTAATATTATCCCAAAATACATATGTTTTATCCTAATTTTCTGGCAAGGGGAGGACGTACAAGGGAGATGTGTGCTGGTGGAATGCATGCAGTTTCACGAGTGACAAGTGTCAACCCTGACGCATGTGAATAAAATGGCCAGGGTGAGCCGTGAGAAGGGTTCCTCCCCCATTCTACCCGATTGTCTGAACGCGTACGGAGCCCAGGATAGTACTACCAACCCGACTCCTGCAGAGAACCTTCATGCGTCCCTGTGACTCGAAAAGTCTGTGTTTGGCTCTGAGAAAACCGGTGTGTATATTCCCTGAACGAGAAGCCTGCGTGGATTTCGGAAAGAGACTGTGTTGTTCTGTAAAGTTGGTACACCCCTTCTCTGTTCTAAACCGGGGAGTCTAAATCGACCCCTACATGGATGACTCATCACGCATTCCTGAGAATCCAGAGTGTGAGTCTATTTCGTGTTGCCAAGTTGAGAAAACAGAAGTGTCTCATCCTTGCTAAGCCTGGTTATACTGTTGCACCAGTCTGGAGCTGCCCTGGGTGTTCGTGTTTGGATTCCTGTGGATTGTGGTGGACATGTAGTGTTTGATCCTGTGTGGCTTGTTGGCCAGTTTGTACAACACTCTCTCCAGGTGAGAGAGGTGGTTGAATATTGGCAGAATAGGTTGTTGGACCTGTGAGCGACTCCCTCCAGGTGAGAGAGTGCACGAAGGAAGGAGAGAACTCCTTGAAGGAACCTTGTATCTGCTATAGAGCCCGGAGACTTCCGGTCCAGCCTGTTCCTGTAACCCAAGGCAAGGGAGAATAGCAGCCGAAGGATTGTCCAGGTGAAAAAGAATGTGTATACTCCTGGGGTGGAATAGGCATGTGGGGAATGAGGGTCTGTGAGCAGTGAGTGTGGGAGGTTCCTTGGAGAGAATCCCTTCCTTGTGGTTGTGTGTTGTTTTTCCTATAACCTCAGCCTAGCCCAGGATTCCTTGTCTTGGGGTGGAGCTTAGTCCCAGCTCGGGGGTGACCCACTGCTGAGCTGATGAGCAGTGTGGTCTAAGGCTGGGAGGTTCGTGGAAGGCCTGCACTTGCTTGGTGGATTCTACCACCGTTAAAAGATAAGTATCTGATTATGTTTTAATCATGTTTTGCATGACTCTACTGCTTATGTTATCATGATTTCCGCTGTGTATATGAATTAATATGAAACGTTATTGATTGTTAATTATAGCAGTAAATAATATGTTTTACTCTGAGTGTAGAATGTGTTTATTTGTTTAAATGCATGTGGATTATATAACATTTGTATGAGTTATGTACAAAGTGGTGTTATAGTCTTATTTTAAGAGTGATTAAACCCTGCGTAGCAGAAAAGGTGCGCTAGAGTTTGGTATCAGAGCCAAGGTTTCGACACTGAGCCTAGATGGGCCAGTGGAGCAGTCTTTGGACCAAGAATGCGGGCGGAAATTGGGTCTGGAAGGCCGATTTTGGACCCTAGTTTGCTCCAAAGTGTCAAGGAGTTACTTGACGAGTTTTTAAAGCTCAGGAGGTATAGCGGCATTATGAAACCATCGCCAGTGTGGTATAAGTCCAGAGGGAGAGAGGACTCCACACCGGAAGTGTAGAAGCTTTAGGATCTGTTCGGGAGGGAAGGGGAGCCCTCATGACCATTAGATCTAGAAAGTGTGCACGGGGTTTAAGCCCTTTGGAATTGTACAGGAATGTGGAAATCGCGATATGCGAAAGCCCCGAAATAGATCTAGACCGTCCGATCTCGAGAGGCTACATGTCGTGAGATCTCCCATTTCGGGAAATCGGGAATCGCGAGATCGGGAGTCCTGGCGACAAGAGATCGGGATGTTCCATGGTGGAAACCCCGAAGTGATTTTGGATCGTCCAATCTCGGGAGGCTACGTTTCATGAGATCTCGCATTTCGGGAAATCGAGAATCGCGAGATCAGGATGTTCCATGGTGGAAACCCCGAAGTGGTTTTGGATCATTCGATCTTGGGAGGCTACGTGTCGTGAGAGCTCCCATTTCGGGAAATCAGGAATCGCGAGATCTGGAGTCCTGGTGACAAGGGATCGGGACTTTCCATGGTGGAAACCCTGGAGCAGTCATGGACCGTCCGATTTAAGGAGGCGACGTGTCGAGAGATTACCTGTTTCGGGAAATCGGGAATCGGGGATTCAGGAGTTTCATTGACGAGAGGTCGGCCTCTTGCCTTAATAAATCCCAACCTATAATAGGTAGATGTGAGCATGTGGTTAAATCCTGATGAACGGACGAGATTCCTTCGGGGAATCTCAGGGGTTGTAATGACCGTTAGATGTGAGGAAGAGAGGTCATCTTTAAGTTGGGGCATGAATGCGGATTAAGGTAAGTAGTGAGCAGATCTGGATGGCCAGAGTCCACCCACCCAGATCTATAGCTGAGGCTTCATTCCGGGACCCCCTTGTCGTTCTGTTGTTAATGGGGGGGAGTCTGGAATTGGACGCGCAACTCTCGAACGGTCGAGATTATTTCACCTTGATCAACGATGTTCAGTTGGATTCCGGAACCCCCTTGCCATTCTGCCTTTAATGGGGGGGGGGTCCAGAATGGTATGGTGTGTACAGCTGGGCCCCCTCATGTCACGATGACTACCGTGTCGCGTTTCCCTCTCCGCCACCTGTACTCCACTTAACCGCATGACAGGGCCTGTTCTCATTGGCTGTCCTCTAGCCCTGTTGGGATCTATTCCCATTGGCCATTCGCTAACCCTGTCGGGATTTGGCAGTTGCAGAGTCGAATGATTCGACATTCCTGTGGCACCAAGTCGCGAAATACCAAGAGGGGCCATGATTATTTGACCTGTGATCATGACCTACGATCACATGGGAGCCGACAGAAAAAGAGCTAGCTTACGCTAGGCCTCCATAGATATTTTAGGGCTCTGAGTCTGCAGAAAACAATGAAAAATTTTGATTTGGTAATGGGTATGTGACAATGTTTGAAAATCCAAAAATTGCAGAGCCGAACGAGAGATTAGAAAAATTATTTGAATCGAAATGTCTTTTGTTTTGTTCATATTGTCTTATAAATGTTGAGGATTGTTCCTGAAGGTTTAATGGCCTGAAAAACTTCGAATTTAATTGCACAGTGCGTGTGCAGAGTTCAACAGAGCTCAGGACTCCAGTTAACCAACGTCGAGTATGGAGTGGGGAAAGGTGCAGATTACCCCCGAAACAGAAGACGAACATGAAGGAAAGGATGTCAACCTAGGAGTCGAAGGATTGAACTCCAATGGGCATGGAAAAGAGAAGGATAAGGAAGGACACATAATGAAAATCATTGAAGGATTTCAAAGAGAGGCCAAGGCTTGCTGAGCTGATAGTCAAAAGCTCATGAAAGTCAGGGATCGGCAGGGTGAATTAAACTTAAAATTTTTGAAGAGCCTGGAAAGAATAGAGAAGAAACTCGAGAAGGGAAGAGGCTCAAGTACGACGGAGAGTTGCAGAATCCATGGGAGAAGAAGTAGGTCGAGGAGTGGTAGTCGACATCTTAGTCGCTCCCAAAGACATTATGACAGGGAGACACACAATAGTTCAAGCCCGTCCCCTACCAGAAAACATCGAAAATCTAGAAAGGAGGAATTTAAAGGGGATATGAACAAGATTAAGCCTACAAAATTCGATGGGGAACATAAGAAGGAGGAAGATGCCGAGACCTGGTTGCTTGGCATGAAGAAATACTTCCAACTATAGAATTATTCTGCCCATGCAGAAGGAAGAATTGCAATGTACCAACTGAAAGGAAAGGCATCCATGTGGTGGGATCAGTTTGTGTAGGTGCAGCACATCAAAGAGAAAGAGGTCACTTGGAAGGAATTTAAGAGGTATTTAGAGAAGAAATACCTGACTAAAAGATACTATGACAGAAAGATGAAGGAGTTCTTTGAACTCAAGCTAGGCAACATGACTATTGATGAGTATGAATGAAGTTTCCTAGAACTAATGAAGTATGTTCCATTCATCAAAGATGAGGCTATCAAGATTCAGAGATATCTAAGTGGATTGCCACCTTCCATGAGTGACAAGATTCAATATGATGATCCTAAGACCATAGAAGAAACAATAAGAAGGGAAAAATGCTTGTATGAACAACAAAGATAAAGTCCTACCCATCAGAAGGCTTGGAATGATCAGAGGAAGTTTAAGAAGGAACATAGGTAGAAGGGAAACAAGCCTTCCTTTTTCAGAAACAGTCCTTGGGGACAGTCATCTTTTAGAGAGCCCAGGAAAGTGGAAGGGAGTGAGCAGGTGCCAAGACCGCCACCTATGGAGTGTTGGGGATGTAAAGGGAATAATAAGTACAGAGACTGCCCCCACAGAAAAGACAAAGAAAGAACTTTCCATACTGTTCAGCAAGCTAAAACAGTGGAGGATATGGGCAGCATAATGTCGAGGATCTACGCAGCCCTGGACAACAAGCAAGCAGAATTTCAATCGCACATGATTGAAGTGGAAGGTATGATCAACAACTGACCACTTGTTATTTTAATTGATTAAGGGGCTAGCCATAGTTATGTAGATCCTAGAGTGGTGGAAAGTTTGCATCTAACAAGAAGAAAACATGAGAAGTCTTGGTTAGTGCAGTTGGCCACATGGACCAAGAGGAAGGTCACTGAATTGGTTAAGTCTTGTGCAGTGGACATGAAAGGAATGAGCACTAAGGCTGAATTGAACATTCGGCCTTTAGGTTCATACGATTGCTTAATTGGGATGGACTGGTTGGACCAACACCATGCCCTTCTGGATTAATGTAACAAGAGGTTTACATGCCTGAACGAGGAGGGAAATCAGGTAACAGTCCAAGGAATTCCTAGAGCCGTGGCTGTGAGGGAAATCTCAGCCATGCAGCTGAAGAAATGTTACCGGAAAGGCTGTCAATTAATTGCAGCTCGGGTGGAAGAAGCATCCCGAGATGAAGTCTCGAATATGGAAGACCACGAAGTACTCAAAGAATTCAAGGACATATTTCAAGAGGTACCTGGACTACCTCTGAAGAGGGACATTGACTTTTCTATAAATTTGATGACTGGAACAACTCCAGTTTCGAAGGCTCCTTATAGAATGAGTACGTCAGAGCTGAAAGAGTTGTAGTTGCAACTCGAAGAGCTACTAAAGAAAGGTTACATTCACCCCAGTGTGTCACCTAGGGGAGCCCCGGTCCTATTCGTGAAGAAGAAAGATGGGACGTTGAGGCTGTGCATTGATTTTCGACAGTTGAATAAGGTCACTGTCAAGAACAAGTATTCTCTGCCAAGGATTGATGATCTTTTTTATCAGTTGAAGGATGCAAAAATATTTTAAAAAATAGACCTCAGATCTGGATACCACCAAGTGAGAATAAAGGATGAGGACATTAGCAAGACCGCCTTTAGAACAAGGTATGGTCATTATGAGTTCACAGTGGTGTCGTTTGGGCTGTCCAACGCGCCTGTTGTTTTCATGTGCTTAATGAATGGAGTGTTCAGAAATTATTTGGACAAGTTTTTCATAGTCTTCCTGGACGATATCTTGGTGTATTCCAAGACAGAGGAAGAACATGAACAACACCTGAGAATGGTGTTGCAGGTGTTGAGAGAACACCAGCTGTATGCAAAACTGAGCAAGTGCTCATTTTACCAAAGGCAGATCCATTACTTGGGACACATTATATCTGAAGAAGGGATCGTTGTGGATCTTGAAAAGGTAGAGGCCATTCGAGAGTGGCCAGCACCAAGGACTGTGGTAGAAGTTAGATATTTTATGGGTCTGGCGGTCTATTATAGGAGATTCATAGTCAGATTCTCAAAGATAGCTCATTCTATCACTTCCTTGCAAAGGAAGGAGAAGAAGTTCCAGTGGACTGAAGAATGTGAGAGCAACTTCCAGCGATTGAAGCAGCTACTAACTAGTGCTCCAATCCTGAAGATTGCAGATCCAAATAAGGATTACGTAGTGTGCACATATGCATGTAAGGAGGGGCTGGGAGGAGTTCTCAGCCAAGAGGGATTTGTAGTTTGTTATGAATCCCGAAAGTTGAAGGAGCATGAGAAGAATTATGCCACTCATGATTTAGAGCTGGCAGTAATCGTCCACGCCTTGAGGAAATGGAGACATTACCTCATGGGCAAGAGATTCGAGTTGAGAACAGACCATAACGGTCTGAAGTATTTATTTGATAGACGACCTTAAATGCCAGGAAAATCAGATGGCTGGAGTTTCTGTGTGAATATGATTTTGATATCAAGCATATCAAAGGGAAAGAAAATAAGGTGGTTGATGCACTCAACAGAAAAGTGCATGAATTACATGCTACAACCATTATCATGTACAGGACTGAGATGAAAGACAAAATTTTGGAAGCTGCAAGTACTGACTTGCAGTACAAAAGTCTTGTAGAAAAGCTACAACAGCGTGAGAGACCACAGACCAAGGAAAGTTACACCTTGGGAATTGATGGTTTACTTCTATATAAAAACAGAGTGTATGTACCCAATGTCCGAGAATTGAAGCTGGCAATTCTAAAGGAGATGCATAACCTGGCTTATGTTGGACATCCTGTATATCAAAAGATTGTGGCAGCAGTCAAAGGCCATTATTTTTGGCCGGGTCTGAAGAAAGAAATCGTTGAATACATTGCTAGATGTATGGAGTACCAAAAGGTTAAGGCTGAGCATAGGCACCCAGCAGGGTTGCTGTAGACTTTACCTATTCCTGAATGGAAATGGGACGTGGTAACAATGGATTTTATTACCGGACTACCTAGAACAAGTAAGTAGCATGATTCAATCATGGTGGTGGTGGACAAGCTTACTAAAGCTGCCCATTTTATTCCATTGAAAACCACCCACAGGGAAGGCTGATGTTGCTAATATATTTTTAAAAGAAGTTACATGCTTGAACGGAATTCCCAAGAAAATTGTGTCTGATAGGGACCCGAAATTCACTTCGAATTTCTGGAAAGGACTGTTTAAGGGATTCGGAACGAATCTGAACTTTAGCACAGCATATCATCCCGAGTCTGATGGATAGACAGAGAGAGTGAACAGAGTAATAGAAGACATGCTAAGAATGTATGTGATGGGTAAACCATCAAGGTGGGAAGACTACCTACATTTGGTAGAATTCGCCTACAATAATGGGTATCATGCATCATTGAAGATGAGCCCATTCGAAGCACTTTATGGAAGAAAGTGAAACACTCCAGTGAGCTGGGATAATCCAGCTGACAGAGCAGTAGTTGGGCCTGAGCTACTCAAGGAAATGGAAGACCAAATGATAAGAATTAAACATAATCTAAAAGCTGCCCAGGACAGGCAGAAAAGTTACGCTGATAGTAACAGAACCCATAGAGAATTTGAAGTGGGTGACCATGTTTTCCTGAAAGTGAAAACTAACAGGAGTTCCCTAAAGCTGGGAAGTTGCGCCAAGTTGGCAGCAAGATTTTGTGGGCCATTTGAGATCCTGGAAAGGATTGGGTCGGTTGCATACATGCTTGCATTACCTACATCTATGACTGTACATAATGTGTTTCATGTTTCACTGCTTAAGAAATACGTACCTGATGCTAATCATGTTATCGATTGGACTGCGATTCAGGTGGAACCAGAAGGTGTCCTGCAAGTGCATCTTGTGCGCATATTGGACAGGAAAAGCAAACAACTCCAGAATCGAGCTATAGAGCTTGTAAAGGTCCAGTGGACCTGGTACGGTCCTGAGGATGCGACATGGGAGCATGCAGATGTTATGTGGGCAGAGTACCTGCATCTTTTTGAAATTTTTTGAAAAGCTTGGAGATGCTGTGTAAAGTTGCACTGAGGACAGTGCAAAAATAAGGGGAGGGGGATTGTAGTGTCCCCAAGGCTAAGCCCCATTGTAAACCATGTTTCGAATGGAATTGTAATTATGTTTTATAGGCTGGTGAGCCAAGTTTTTATAAGCTAGAGGTTTATGTGTTGTTAGGCTAGGGAGCCTGAGTGTTGAAGGCCAGGAGCCTGCTGTTGTATATGTAATCACGCAGAACAAGTAATAAAATATAAACACCACCATGTGTAGACCGACCACGATGAATGAGTGAAGGGGGACTAAGCATCCATAGAGTGGGTAAGGAATTAGGGGTTGGAAGGGGGAAAGGGTCTAAGTGTTAAGCCTAGGGGCTAAGCCTAGGGGGCGTAAGCCTGGGAATAATATTTTAATATTATCCCAAAAGACATATGTTTTATCCTAAGTTTCTGGCAAGGGGAGGATGTACAAGGGAGATGCATGCTGGTGGAACACATGCAGTTTCACGGGTGGCAAGTGTCAACCCTGACGCATGCGAATAAAACGGCTAGGGTGAGCTGTGAGAAGGGTTCCTCCCCCATTCTACCCGATTGTCTGAACGCATACGGAGCCTAGGATAGTACTACCAAACCGACTCCTACAGAGAACCGTCATGCGTCCCTATGATTCAAAAATTCTGTGTCTGGCTCTGAGAAAACCGATGTGTATATTCCCTGAACGAGAAGCCTGCGTGGATTTCGAAAAGAGTTTGTGTTGTTCTGGAAATTTGGTACACCCCTTCTCTGTTCTAAACTGGGGATTCTGAATCGACCCCTACGTGGATGACTCGTCACGCATTCCTGATAATCCATAGTGTGAGTCTATTCCGTGTTTCCAAGTTGAGAAAACATAAGTGTCTCATCCCTGCTAAGCCTGGTTATACTGTTGCACCAGTCTGGAGCCGCCCTGGGTGTTCGTGTTTGGATTCCCGTGGATTGTGGTGGACGTGTAGTGTTTGATCCTATGTGGCTTGTTGGCCAGTTTGTACAACACTCTCTCCAGGTGAGAGAGGTGGTTGAATATTGGAAGAACAGGTTGTTGGACCTGTGAGCGACTCCCTCCAGGTGAGAGAGTGTGCAGAGGAAGGAGAGAACTCCTTGAAGGAACCTTGTAGCTGCTATAGAGCCCGGAGACTTTCGGTCCGACCTGTTCCTATAACCCAAGGCAAGGGAGATTAGCAGTCGAAGGACTATCCAGGTGACAGAGAAGGTGTATACTCCTGGGGTGGAACATGCATGTGGGGAATGAGGGTCTGTGGGCAATGAGCATGGGAGGTTCCTTGGAGAGAATCCCTTCCTTGTGGTTGTGTGTTGTTTTCCCTGTAACCTCAGCCTAGCCTAGGATTCCTTGTCTTGGGGTGGAGCTTAGTCCCAGCTCGGGGGTGACCCACTGCTAAGTTGATGAGCAGTGTGGTCTAAGGCTGGGAGGTTCGTGGAAGGCCTGCACTTGCTTGGTGGATTCTACCACCATTAAAAGATAAGTATCTGATTATGTTTTAATCATGTTTTGCATGACTCTACTGCTTATGTTATCATGATTTCCGCTATGTATATGAATTAATATGAAACGTTATTGATTGTTAATTATAGCAGTAAATAATTTTTTTTACTCTGAGTGTAGAATGTGTTTATTTGTTTAAATTCATGTGGATTATATAACATCTGTATGAGTTATGTACAAAGTGGTGTTATAGTCTTCTTTTAAGAGTGATTAAACCCTGCGTAGCAGAAAAGGTGCGCTACAGTATCACCCTGTTGCATTTTTCACTTTGTCAACTCATAAGCATGACCAAGAGATTGATAGACTTGACAAACGAAAGACCCCACCATTTGATATTGTTTGTATTGATTTCGGTTTGATCTTTGATCACATTTCTTTCACAAAACTTTTGATTATTCATTTACCCAACTTTGTAATCAAAATATGATGCACGCACTTATGTTTTCTGAGTACTTTGGTTCTAGCATGTACTCAATACCAAGGTGGCATACGATGTACAGGTTTCCATTACTTCTTAGCATGGTCTCGAATTTCACAAAATGCTTCACACGCGTTTTGATTAAACACCATGTCCATCGTTTGAATCATTACATCATGTATTGTTAAAGCTCGAGGCTATGGCTTTGTTTCGTTTTTGCAAACCCTACCTATGTGTTGTGTGTTAATTACCCATTCGTTCAGTATGGCTCCAGTGGTAAGGGTTGAACCAAACGGCATCCAAACCCTGCTCTCATATGATAATGCTAGGGAAGATTTGGAAAGGAATGGTTGGCATATTTTCATCAAAAAGTTTCAGGGTTTTAATCTTCAGGTCGCCCAAGAGTTTGCCTTAACCTGTTAAGAACCAAACATAAATATAGCATAGAAAAACCTCAAGAAAAGTACTCAACGCCTTGAAAAAGAGATAATATCAGATAATAAGCCTCTTCGAGGGGGCAACCTCCTTTTACCCCACTTAAATGTTCAAGTACAAGATG
>ML780377.1:607153-629953 GCA_009831015.1 Picea engelmannii
TAATGGCCTAAAGCCGACATAAATAAAATAAAATTACTAATCTAAATCACAACTAATGGCCTAAATCCGACATAAATAAAATAACATTACTAATCTAATATGCCCCAATTAAGTGGTAATGAGCCAATATTAGGGCTTAACATAACCTTTGATGGTTGTAGGGAAAAAATCGGTGATGTGCAATTGGAAGTAACCGAAGAGTTCCTAAGTCAAGCCACGGGATTGCCAGCGTTTGGTCAGAAATGGTTCAAAAACGTGAAAGTGGAGGAAGTCCCTTGGACTTTACTGTTTACCTCACGAAAAATAACCAGTTGTGATAGAGGTATGCCAATCTCGTTCTTGAAAACTAGGTGGCATGATTTACTTGTTGTAGTGAAGAAATTCATCACATGTGAGGGATGATTCAGACTTGTTTTCCTATATCATTTATGCCTTATTATGAGTTTTATTGGTTTTTCGTTGAATATGCCTTATTACCTACTCAGAAGTCTGTATAAAATGGGGAAAAGATTTAGGAAACAGAGGTCAGATTCAAGTCTTTTTCATCATGCCCTGATTAGAATCATCCTCATGCATCAGTTAGAGTCACAAAATGACTGTTGGGATTTGTTTATTACATGAAATGGTTTTGGTAACCCAGAATTGGGAGAAGTAGATAAGATAGTCATTGAGGAAACCCTTATGAACCCAACGACCTCTCTTACACCTCTCCAGGCTTGTGATTTTTCCCCTAACAGTGAACCCTCGAGCTACCCTAAAGTCATTCAATAGGACAATCAACCGGTTACACACCCAAAGGATTATATTAAAACTGTGAAGAAACCTACAGGAAAGAAGTTAAAAGGTAGTGTTGATGTCAATTTCAAAAACAAAAGAGTTGGTCGGTTAATTTCTCGAAGTCTTCTAAATAAAACAAACTCCCATGTAATCCCGATCAGCATGATTGAATTAAGAGAAATCTCAGACTCGGAAATTAACAAATTCCTTGCTGAAGAAGACCCTGTGTCATCCGGGCTATACCCTGACCGACCCTATAACTATGTCGATAATTTGCCTCCTTGTTTGAAACATAACCTAGAGTTCCTTGGTATCCAGCTCTGCAATAAATTTTCTATCCATATGGATGGTTCTCTGATCCGTAATCTTTTTTGTTCTAATGAAAACACCTCACAGTCACAATGTGATGTATGCCTATCATGGATCGACAGATACTATACCGATGTCCCATTTCTATAGTCACGAGTCAAGTTTTTAAGAGATCAAGTTGATATGTTAACAAACGGAAACAACAGACTTGAATCCATCATCCAAGGGAAGGAGAAGCGTTTGAAAACTACAGGTCATGTGATTTTCAAAAACATAGAGGTAGGTACAGCTATCGTTAACTCCAAAGTTTCTTGATACGATTTGGTTTTATGATTAGAGGTATGATTTTGTTGGCATGATTATTGTCATTCTTAAATTAGGATATTTGGTTTGATTGAATAAACTATTTTTATTATTAAGATTAGCCTATTTTATTTATTCAATAAAATGAGATTGCATTTGCTATTATAACTAGCTACAGAATCGCAAGATTCTGTAGCCAGTTAAGAAAATTCGAATTGTTTAATTTGATGACAGAAAACATATCTGAGATCTTCCTATTTTCTTTCATTTTCAGGATAATTAAGGAGCCCATGATTTCAAAGATGATATGAGGCACTTCTGAGATCTCCCAACCATATCTATTATCTATTTTGAATAAACAGAATTAGACTGTTGGTAGTTTTTTGGTATCTAGTGAAATCAGGGTGGTTGCATCCCCCTTTATTTTTGAAACCAATTTGATCTTATGAACAAGAAACAGTTATGTTTCCTGAAAGCTATATAAACATATCATTTTGTAAACATTGGATCATCCTGGCCTGTGGAAAGAGTATGGGTGTTTTTATCACAGACTTGAATGGAACAGAATGCACCTTACAGCTTTAGCTTTTCTGTATGATGTTTAGATTCAAGTTATGTTTATGTTGATTTGATAATAGATTGTGATTGCTTTCATCATCATGATTTATTACCAATTGAAATTATTCATTTTTATATGCTGCCCATATCTTATGCTTTAGATACAATATATACACAATGATCATCTATCCAATTTAAATTAGGAGATTCATCTCTAATTTCTGTTGAATGTTTACATGCAAGTTCTTATAGGAAGATTTATCTCATCATAATTACTTGTAAATCATTAAATCACTGTAACTGTGTCCCTTTTATGTTATGTTATCAAAACTCAATCTCCAGCACATTCTTTCACTTTTGTTCGGAACAACCTTACGATCCGTTGCAAGTTTACTTCCCGGATAAGGTGGCTGGATATTCCCTATTGAATAGACATTGGATGCATTAATAGGTTAGTCTGTTATTTTATTTCATTTGTTTGTTTATTTTAGAAGTTTTATATATATGGTATGATTTCCATTACCTATAATTTTATGTTTGATTAAGTAGTTTAAAATTCGATTTCATGAATGTATACATCCAAGAAAATAAACTAAAAAATTAAATAGTGTTTTCACTTTCTTTATTATTGTTATTAAAAGAACCGATTTACTTTTGATTTTTACGAGTTTAGATTAAAACTCGTGTTTTGTACAGATTGTATATAGAATTATTAAACATATATTATTTAAATAAATTGTATATATATATGTGTGTGTGTGTGTGTCTGTGTGTACATATAGATTTAAGTGATTGTTATTTATTAAGTATTCTATTTTCTTTAGTTATTTTTCGCTTTCTTTAGAATTTAGATCACCCAACAAAGCCGCTAAACCCGTCGGAGTGAATTAATCCAAATGGCTTGGGTTAATTAGATAACCCCGGACCAGATTCACTCTTCCAGTTGAGAAGCAGTCAATTTCGCCCGTCAACAAATGGTGCTAGAAGGAGGGCCTAAAAACTATTAATGGCACGAGGAGGTTGCAAGATTCCTCCCCCACCTACCCGCTCACCTATAGTAACTAGAAGTCGTTCAGACAACAACATTGTCCCTCAAATAGTAACCACATCAAATGACAATCCTTGGATCACCGTTGAACCAGTAACTCCAAACCCCCCAGGGGGCGACATACAAGAAATTGTTCGTCAATCCCTCATAAGAATGCACAGTGCCTTGGCCCATATCAGACAACTAGAATGACCTTTGAGCCAACCATTAGACTTCTCTAATATCAGAGAGCAACTTGAAGGAACTAATATTACCTTAAACCCTATGGATCCAGATCATATCCTCACTCCTGCAGTAGGAGGATCCGATAATCCACCATCACTGCCCCCTTCATCTCCTTCTTATTCTGGAGAAGAATCATCAGACGAAGGTAGTTCTTCATCCCAGCCTTCGACACCTCCCACACCTATGGAAAATCTAAACAATCCCACCAGACCTTGGCTCGACCAAGATGCAGTGGCCATAACTGGTCCCCAGCATCCTTTGCCTAAAGATTCAGAGAAATGGCTCCCTAAATTTGACCCAGACTCCAAACAGATCGTTGAAGATCACATCAAAAAATTTATGCTAGCCATTAGGCTCCGTAGTGTTGAGCATGAATACGTAGTGTGCATATTGTTTCCCTACACCTTTGAAGGAAATGCCTCTACCTAGTGCTTTGCCCAACAGCCCCACACCATCGTGCATGGGATAAATTCGAGTCATGTTTCCTTGAGAAGTTCGGAGATGAAAAGTCTCCTTAAGTTCTAGTCATGGAGCTTTCTAGTTTAAAGATGAACCCCAAAGAAAAGATAAAAGACTTTAATCAAAGGTTCCTGACACTAAAGAACCGAATCCCTACGGATTCGATGCCTGCCGAAAATCTTATTTTCGCATACTACACGAAAGCCTTACATAAAAACATAGCCATTTGGGTAAAAAGGTCCAAGAAATCCACATTGTTAGAAGCCTTCAAAGAGGTGAGTCAAATCGAGAAAGACATTCTCAGCCTAAAATACAATACCTGTAATGAGGTAGAGACTAGTTCATCCTCCAAGAAGAAAATCAAAATCCTTCCTAGACCTCCCCAAAACAAAGCTCAACCAGAGAGTTCGGATCTAGAAAACTTACAGAAAGCCGTTCAGAAGTTATCTAATCAAGTTATAGATTTGAAAAGGTCAGCTCAAGAAGCTTCTTCGAGCAAAGGGCCTTACAAACCCCCTTTTAGGAAGCCTTTTCCCACAAACCGACCTTATTCAAATTCTGAAGGCCTAAATCTAGAAAGCTTACAATTTGCTATTCAAATGATCCTAGAAGCACATGATAACTTGATTCCTCCCGAGATTCCTGAAGAAGTAGCTAAACAAGAGATAGTAGAAGAAGACGAATCCTCCCTAAACATTTTCGGACATTTTTCCGATAGCATTTTTCAAGCTATTTTTGAAACAGTGCATCCTTACAATACCAGGAGCAAGAAAACACATAAGTCTTCTTTTGAAATTGCAACTAATGTGCCTCCAAAATAGTCTAAATCAATTGAGACTAAACAGAATTCGGAAAACACAAGTTTAGATTATGATTTGATTGAGGATCTAAAAAAACTTAGGGCTAACATTTCTGTTTACGAATTATTAAAATTCCCTTTTCTTTCGCAAAAGATGCTATATAATATTGCGGAAAACAGCAAAAACAACAATCCGAACAGCAACAAAGTTGCTGAAAACAACCCCAAAACACCTCAAAAGGTCTCCGCCAAAACGACGTCAAAGCCTTCTGATAAAAGAGACCTTGCTGTAAAAAGTGTAGATAAACTAGTTTCAGGGGTTGCGATTAAAAAACAACAAACTTCTGTTGTTAATGCTCGCAGAAATGTCCCCTCCCTTTTTGTTGACTTTTGAAATTTTCAATAGGAATGTACATAACTGTATGGTAGATTCAGGTGCATCATCAAACGTAATGTCGCGGTCTGTCTGTCAAAAAAGTAATGCTGAAGTTCAACTGTCCAGCTTGAAAATTATCCAGCTTGATCGAACCAATGTTAAAGTGATAGGCGAATTAAAAAACGTGCTTATCAGATTATCATATAATCCTAAAGTCCATCAAGTGATTGATATCATTGTTGTATATATCCCAGAAGTATATGGTTTTTTTTTAAGTAGAGATTGGTCAGAACAATTACATGGCTATTTTGCAACGGATTGGTCTCACTTGTGGTTTCCTGACAATGGAAAGCCTAACAGAATCAAGGTAAATCATGAACATTATCTTAAGTTCATGGTAACTGATTTAAATGATCCCAATGAACCATTCACTGCTTCTGCCAATTCGCCTGAAATACAGGGGATGGACACTTTTTTTGGCAATTTCATGGTAGAAACTTCTACCATCACTGACATGGAACAACAATCTGAAATTATGACAGGCACACAGTCAACAGCCTTCTCTCAGTGGTCACATGCACTTGACAAAAATAAAATATGCTCTCTTTACTTCGATGGGTCAAAATCTAAGGAAGGAGCTAGGGCAGGGTGCATGCTCATTGATACAGCAGGTAACAAGACTTTGATTGCTTTCCGGTTAGAATTCAAATGTACAAACAACACGGCTGAATATGAGGCACTCCTGCAATGTCTCAGAAAAGCACTAGATTTAAACATTCAGAATTTGACTGTTTTTGGTGATTCAGAAATAGTGGTTAGATAGGTAAAAACTTCTATCCACTGTTTATCTCTGCACTTAAAAAGATATCAAACTGAGGTATGGAATTTGATGAACAAGTTTTTTTCATTTAACATAAATTCTATTCCTAGATCGAATAATTCTGAAGCTGATTTGTTAGCTAACGTCGCTTCAAAACTTTTTCCTGCAGAAGGCCTATCTCCGAATGCATTTTTCATCGAATTGTTGTTCAGACCATTCGTCCCGGACAACATCAAAAATTGGAGTCTTCGATGATGATCAACAGATCATTAGTTTTCTGCATATGGAATAAAATTTCCAGGGCACAGTGATCGACGAAGGTACCCATGACGAAAATCTTCATGACTTTATGGTAATACTAGATCCGAGATCCCTGGAATCTGCATCGGACATGGTAAACTCTATCCCAAAATCTGTGGTTAGATTAGAAAATTTTTATGATCTTCACGATAAGTTCATAAAATCAGTGAATTGTAAAATGAATAGTTCTTCCTTGACAAATGAAAAAGTAAATTTGGGAACTAAAGACAATCCACAATGCATTAATTTGGGGTTGGGATGTTCTGAGCAAGAAAAGGTAGCATTTATTGATCTAGTTAAGGAATTCGAAGACGTCTTTTCCTGGTCATACGACGACCTTAATACTTTCGATCCCAACATCATACAACGCATTATTCCCATAAAACCCTAGACCTAACCTTTTCAATAGAAGCTAAGAAAGATGCACCCAAAACTCGAACCAACAGTCAAGAAAGAATTAAACAAACTCCTGAATGCTAAAATAATCTTCCCAATAAGGCATACACAGTGGGTCTCTAATCTTGTCCCGGTGAGGAAAAAGAGTGGTGAAATCCGACTATGTGTCAATTTTCGAAATCTTAACCGAGAGTCTGATAAAGACAACTACCCTATCCCTCCCATGGAGCAGATCCTTTAATAGGTATCTGGTTCTGAAAGATTATCCTTGTTGGATGGTTTTTCAGGGTATAACCAAGTCTTTATGTCTTCCCCAGACCAACTCAAAACTACTTTCCGTACCCCATGGGGCACCTATGCTTATAGAAAGATGCCCTTTGGGTTCATAAATGTCGGTGCCACTTTTCAGAGAGCGATGGATATCGCTTTCCGCGGCTTAATCAATCAATTTGTAGTAGTCTACCTAGATGATGTCATTGTCTTCTCAAAAAATAAAGGAGATCATCTAGCTCATCTAAGATCTGACCTACAGTGATGTCATAAGTACGAAATTTCTTTAAATCCTAAAAAATCTATCTTCGCGGTAGAACAAGGTAAACCCCTCGGATTCATTGTATCAAATGAAGGGATGATTATTGATCCGGAAAAGACCCAAGTCATTTCGAAACTGCCTCCTCCCTCGTCAAAAAAGTCCATGCAATATTTCTTAGGACAGATAAACTTTGTTAGGAGATTCATCCCCATCTTTTCAGAAATGGTGAGACCATTACAAAATTTAATAAAAAAGGATGTACAGTACCATTGGGGACCTTTAGAAAGTCAGGCTTTTGACTCAATAAAAAAGGCTATAGTAGACACTCCTTCTTTAATGAGCCCTGATTTTTTGCAAGACGTCACCCTCTACATGTTTGCCTCTGATCGGTCTTACACTGTTGTCCTAACCCAAAAGAATGTTGAAAACAACGAAGTCCAAATAGCCTTTATGAGCTCAACCTTCAAGGGAGCAGAACTTAATTACCCAGCAGTAGATCAACAAGCTTATGCTATTTTTAAAGCAGCAAAACACTTTCGATCTTATCTGTTGAAATCTAGGACGAAAATCATTGTCCCTTACCCTGCTGTCAGAAATTTGTTAGTACAAAAAGAACTAGGTGAAAAAAGGGAAAACTGGGTTACATCCTTACAAGAATATGACATAGAAATCACCCCAGCACAAATTGTTAGAGGTCAAGGTTTATGCAAGTTGGTTGTTTATTCAGCTATAGGACAACAAAATGAAACTGATATGTTAAATCCAGATCAACACCATCAAAATCAAATGTGTTGTGCACAAAACCTTGTTAGTTCCTGGTACGACGACATCAAATTTTGTCTTATACACAGATCAGCTCCCCGTCACCTTGATCCCAAAAAAAGGAGAGCACTAAGATTAAAATTTGCTTCTTTTCAGCTGATTAATGGTATTTTGTTTCACCAAAATTTTGATGGAATACTTATGTGATGTCTTGAAAAAGATGAAGCAGAAAGTCTTATTGGAATTACATGTAGGGGAAGCTGGTGGGCATTTCGGTGGAGACACCACCGCCCACAAAGTATTAAGAGCAGGTTGTTACTGGACTACCCTTTTCAAATATGCTCATGCCTTATGCTGCAAGTGTGTGATTTGTCAAAAGGCATTTGGACGGATACAGAAACCATCATTCCCTTTGCAACCAGTTTCGGTAGACTCCTCTTTTCAGCAATGGGGCTTGGATATTATAGGACCAATCAATATGGCATCCTCGCAGCAGCATAAATACATCATAACAACCATAGATTATTTCACCAGGTGGTCCGAGGCTGCCCCATTAAAAGCTGTAAATACTAGCCAGGTAATATCCTTCCTGAATTCAAATATTATCACTTGTTTCGGTATCCCTAAATGCCTAGTATTTGACAATGCTTCCTATTTTTCATCTCTTCAAATGAGCGATTTTAGTCTGGAAAAAGGAATAAAATTAAAGTACGCTGCCAGCTATTACCCCCAAGGCAATGGTTTAGCAGAATCAACTAATAAAAATGTGATCAAAATTATCAAGAGAACGGTCTCCGAAAACCATAAAAACTGTCATAACGCACTATTGAACGCAATCTGGGCTGACAGAGTAACTCCTAAAACTGTTGTGGGTAATTCACCTTTCTTTCTCGTTTACGGTAGCAAAGCGATTCTTCCACTGCATGTCCTTCTTCCATCTCTGCAGTTATCGTAGAAGGTACAAGAAGAAGATTTCCCTCCCTTGGAGTGTTGGATTAACGCTTTGCTAAAGTTAGAGGAAGTAAGGGCTCAAGCGAAACAAAAATTGGATCAACATCAACTCATCGTTAAAAACTGGTTTGATTCCAATTTTGCCTCTGACAGAAATTTTGAGGTAGGCGACCTTGTCCTTAAATGGGACAAACCTCATGAGGGAAAAGGAGAGCATACTAAGTTTTAGAACTTGTGGTTGGGACCATTTTTTATTGCTGAAAAACTGGGTCCCAGTTCTTTTCGCCTGCAAAATTTAGAGGGACAGCCAGACGCCTTCCCGGTGAATGGCCAAGCTCTAAAAAAATACTTTACCTGATGAGTCTCCCATACACCCTTTGTAAATATTTTATGTTTTGTTTTACTTGCTGTTTATTTTTCTTTTCTGGTTTGTTTTGGTTTTCATTTATGCTCATCAGTCTTTCTTTTGAAACACACATGCCTACACCACGGGCTAGCTTAGACAAAGAAAGCAGAAAAAACTTCTCCTCAAAAATAAATGTTGAAAGTTGTCGAAAAATCAATTGTTGTATTTCTTTGATTGTAGCCCTGTTAAAAGATGACTTTGTGTTTGAAAAGAGTTTTCTCGGTTTCAATCTGCAATTGAAAGTATTCATGACCATCTATAAAAATCTTTTTACACTGTCCTTGTTCTTTAAGAGAGAAACTCAACGATATCTCCCTGTTCTTGAAAGTCGGTTTTATTAATAAACTATTTCTAGATCTTGATGAAGGACAAATCGAAAAAATTTCAAGGTCTGTGACATATCAAGATGTGTTAAAAAACTGGAATTTTCAGCGTCACCCCACTCTATTGAATATCTTTAAAAACTATAATATAAACTTTCAGAGAGCTGTGGGAAGTGCTTGTAAACCCACTGGGACATTGAATAGCTCTGCTAGCAGCAGGTAAATGCATGCATGATGCCAATATAACTTCACCAGGGTACTGAACAGGCCCGTTGGAAGTGAAGCAATGTCAGGTAAAAGAAAATTCTCAGATATGGACTCTATTTTGGCCTTAAAAGTCCTTCGTTCTGATCTGAAATTTCTTGACAGGATACAAATATTAGAGTGGGTTAATTGACATCCCTATCGAGGCTATGGATGCCTGGTGGCAACAGAGGCCCTATCAACAGTATTGAAGATTTTAACTTAACATCGTGGCTCTCTTTTGCCAAGAATGTCACCAGTTTTCGTTTCTTTAAAAATAAAAGTTGTCTGAAACCGGACTACGTTATGATTATTTGAGATGTTCAAACAGCTTTTCGGTTGTTTTCAATTCGAAGTTTTTCAGATTATTCTAACATGAACTCGTTCGTGTGATAGAGATAACTACTTCTCCCAGCATGTCGCCATTGTTGGCAACGATTATATAATTATTATTTTGATAAGCTTCCTACACAGGGTCTATGAAATTTTATTACTCTTCATGAGAGTTTCCCTAAATGACAGTTGTAAATCGTCACATTTTACCTATCATCTATTCATGCTTCATTTTCATGACTGTAAGCATGAAAACTTGCAACAATCGTTACTATTTTGTTTTAAAATTTCATTGAAGGAAAATGGTTTCTTTAATATGGAGTTCGATTCTTTGCCAGGAAGGCATCACCTTGTTGTGTTTTTCACCCTATCAACTCATAAGCATGACCAAGAGATTGATAGACTTGACAAACAAAAGACCCCACCATTTGATATTGTTTTTATTGATTTTGGTTTGATCTTTGATCACATTTCTTTCACAAAACTTTTGATTATTCATTTACCCAACTTTGTAATCAAAATATGATACACGCACTTATGTTTTCCGAGTACTTTGGTCCTAGCATGTACTCAATACCAAGGTGGCATATGATGTACAGGTTTCCATTACTTCTTAGCATGGTCTCAGGTTTCACAAAACTCTTCACACGTGTTTTGATTAAACACCCTGCCCATCGTTTGAATCATTACATCATGTATTGTTAAAGCTCGGGGCTATGGCTTTGTTTCATTTTTTCAAACCCTACCTGTGTGTTGTGCGTTAATTACCCATCTATTAAGTATGTCTCCAGTGGTAAGGGTTGAACTGAATGGCATCCAAACCCTACTCTCATATGATAATGCTAGGGAAGATTTGGAAAGGAATGGTTGGCATATTTTCATCAAAAAGTTTCAGGGTTTTAATCTTCAGGTCGCCCAAGAGTTTACCTTAACCTTTGATGGTTGTAGGGAAAAAATCGATGATGTGAAATTGGAAGTAACCGAAGAGTTCCTAATTCAAGCCATGGGATTTCCAGCGTTTGGTCAGAAATGGTTCAAAAACACGAAAGTGGAGGAAGTCCCTTGGACTTTACTGTTTACCTCATGAAAAATAACCAGTTGTGATAGAGGTATGCCAATCTCGTTCTTGAAAACTAGGTGGCATGATTTACTTGTTGTAGTGAAGAAATTCATCACATGTGAGGGACAATTTGGACTTGTTTTCCTATATCATTTATGCCTACTTATGAGTTTTATTATTTTTCCGTTGAATATGCCTTATTACCTACTCAGAAGTCTGTATAAAATGGGGAAATGATTTAGGAAACAAAGGTCAGATTCAAGTCTTTTTCATCATGGCCTGATTAAAATCATCCTCATGCAACAATTAGAGTCACAAAATGACTATTGGGATTCGTTCATTATGAAAAATGGTTTTTGTAACCCTGAATTGGGAGAAGTAGATAAGCTAGTCATTGAGGAAACCCTTGTGAACCCGATGCCTCTCTTCCACCTCTCCAGGATTGTGATTTTTCCCCTAACAATGAACCCTCGAGCTACCCTAAGGTCATTCAATAGGACAGTCAACCGGTTACACACCCAAAGGATTGTATTAAAACTGTGAAGAAACCTACAGGAAAGAAGTTAAAAGGTAGTGTTGATGTCAATTTCAAAAACAAAAGAGTTGGTCGGTTAATTTCTCGAAGTATTCGAAATAAAAAAAACTCTCATGTAGACCCGATCAACATGATTGAAGTAAGAAAAAGGTCATACTTAGAAATTGACAAATCCCTTGCTGAAGAAGACCCTGTGTCATTCGGGCGATACCCTGACCGACCCTATAACTATGTCGATAATTTGCCTCCTTGTTTGAAAGATAACCCAGAGTTCCCTGGTATCCAGCTCTGCAATAAATATGCTATCCATATGGATGGTTCTCTGATCCGTAATCTTGTTCGTTCTAATGAAAACACCTCACAGTCACAATGTGATGTATTCCTATCATGGATCGACAGATACTATACCGATGTCCTATTTCTACAGTCAGGAGTCAAGTTTTTAAGAGATCAAGTTGATATGTTGACAAACGAAAACAACAAACTTGAATCCATCATCCAAGGTAAGGAGAAGCGTTTGAAAACTACAGGTCATGTGATTTTCAAAAATGTAGAGGCAACTACAGCTATCGTTAACTCCAAAGTTTCTTGATACGATTTGGTTTTATGATTAGAGGTATGATTTTGTTGGCATGATTACTGTCATTCTTAAATAAGGATATTTGGTTTGATTGAATAAACTATTTTTATTATTAAGATTATCCTGTTTTATTTATTCAATAAAATGAGATTGCATTTGCTATTATAACTAGCTACAGAATCGCAAGATTCTGTAGCCAGTTAAGAAAATTCGAATTGTTTAATTTGATGACAGAAAACATATCTGAGATCTTCCTATTTTCTTTCATTTTCAGGATAATTAAGGATACCATGATTTCAAAGATGATATGAGGCACTTCTGAGATCTCCCAGCCATATCTATTATCTATTTTGAATAAACAGAATTAGACTGTTGGTAGTTTTTTGGTATCTAGTGAAATCAGGGTGGTTGCATCCCCTTTTATTTTTGAAACCAATTTGATCTTATGAACAAGAAATAGTAATGTTTCCTGAAACCTATATAAACATATCATTTTGTAAATATTGGATCATCTCGGCCTGGGGCAAGAGTATGGGTGTTTTTATCGCAAACTTGAATGGAATAGAATGCACCTTATAGATTTATCTTTTCTGTATGATGTTTAAATTCAAGTTATGTTTATGTTGATTTGATAATAGATCATGATTGCTTTCGTCGTCATGATTTATTACCAATTGACATGATTCATTTTTATATGCTGCCCATATCTTATGTTTCAGATACAATATATACACAGTGATCATCTATCCAATTTAAATTAGGAGATTCATCTCTAATTTCTGTTGAATGTTTAGATGCAAGTTCTTATAGGAAGATTTATCTCGTCGTAATTACTTGTAAATCATTAGATCACTGTAACTATGTCCCTTTTATGTCATGTTATCAAAACTCAATCTCCAGCGCATTGTTTCGCTTTTGTTCGGAACAACCTTATGATCCGTTGCAGGTTTACTTCCCAGATAAGGTGGCTGGATATTCCCTATTGAACAAACATTGGATGTGTTAATAGGTTAGTCTGTTATTTTATTTCGTTTGTTTGTTTATTTTAGAAGTTATATATATAGTATGATTTCCATGACCTATAATTTTCTGTTCGATTAAGTAGTTTAATATTCTATTTCATGAATGTATACATCCAAGAAAATAAACTAAAAAATTAAATAGTGTTTTCACTTTCTTTATTATTGTTATTAAAGGAACCGATTTACTTTTGATTTTTACGAGTTTAGATTAAAACTCGTTGTTTGTACAAATTGTATATAGAATTATTAAACATATATTATTTAAATAAATTGTACATATATATATCTAAATGTACATATAGATTTTAGTGATTGTTATTTATTAAGTATTGTATTTTCTTTAGTTATTTTTCGCTTTATTTAGGATTTAGATCGGCCAACGGAGCCGCTAAACCCGTCAAAGTGAATTAACCCAAACGGTTTGGGTTAATTAGACAACCCCGGACCGGATTCACTCTTCCAGTTGACGGGTGGTCAATTTCACCCGTCAACAGAGCGTAAGGTCCATCAGTGTCACAAGACACATCTTCTTTGACCTCGAGTTTATTTTTCAATACACCATTTCATTTCTTGGCAACGTTATATCTTCCATATTTGTCATGATTAACCAATGACCATATTCAACACCAATCCTCGTGGCCAAAATTCCCACAAAGTTTCCATCTGATATTCCAAAAATTGATGGTAAAGATCGAGAACATCCTTCAATTCATGTCATGAAATGCCACTTATGGTGTTCTTCGAACTCATTAGTGGATGATAGCATACAGTTGAGGCATTTGTAGAGAACCTTGACTAGTAGCACGACCAAATGGTACATTGAGTTACGTAGTGCCACTTATCACGATTTCTCGATCTTAGTCATGTATGTTTTAACACACTTCCAATTGCCAATATGATATGAGACCAGAACTGGAATTTTGATGTCATTGTGTTAGAACATTGCCACTCATATTTTCGATCATATCAATGAATGGATACGATGGAACTCATTCAATCTAATATTCTGTATCAATTATTGGCTTATTAGTTTTTCAAGTGATTATTTCCACCCATATTCAAGGACATATCCATGTCGTGGATAGTTACGAAAGATAAAGTGATAATACATGCTCAACAATTGGATTTGATTTATTCATAGTCAAACACACTGTATAATATCATCCCTCATGCTCCAAGGCCATCAACAGATCCTTCTAGACCAATCCTGGGACCATGTGTTGATGGCATGGTTGGCTCCATTTCCAAAATTTATGTGGGTCAATTGGCTAGGAAAATGAGGCAAATGTCTATCATTTCAATTCAACTAGTAGTTGCATCCACCAACCAAACTACTTTGGTTCCTACTCATATCTTCGAGGTGAATTTGGTACAATCCACACAACCAAATAATCCTCATCAACCTGGAGGAAAGAAGAAGAATAAGAGGAATAACCCTTCCACCAAGGGATTGAACAAGCCCAAAACACCACTTGTGGAGGCATTAAAGAGAAGAAGAAGAAAATATTTCCCTGCAAGATCTATGGTGGAGACCATCTCACTTAGTAGTGTCTGAGGATGGATTAGATTCATCACTACTTTTCCTAGTAGGTATCTCCCCAACAACCTTTTGTATTGACAAATACATTCCCTCTGCAACAACAACAAATGTTTGTGTCAAATCTTGTACCTCCATAGGGGGTCATGATAGGTAACTCCCAGTAAGATGGTTCTTTGAAGAATGCCAACATCTTCATGTGTGACCAAATGGTTAACTTACAGGTTCATGCTCATAATTATGAGAATACTGAGGGTGGTTCTTTGAATAAGACCCAATGTCTACTTCCCATCTTGATGGCCCTCTCTAGATAGAGAATCCATCTATTAACATAGTGATTTTCCCACCTAAGGGTGTCCTTCATAGGTCTACGCATAATCCCAATGCACATGATGCCCATAATTTTAGTATTGTGGAAGATCTATCCCAAGCACCATGTTCCATGTCATCCCTCGAAGTTCTCCAAAGTTTCCCGACACAAAGAAAGGAGATATAGTTTTTTATAGGTGGGTTTCACCCTTTGGACACTCGATTGATTACTTTTGACACTAAAAAAATTCAACCTAGGATCCCTCACCAAATTTATTTTTATATACAAGTAGTCTCATGTGGGATTAATATATTTAGAAGTGTTATTGATGAAGGAGCCTCCACTTATATTATTTCTATGTCATGTTGGAGAGCTACCAGTTATCTAGAATTTTATACCAACACCATGTTGAATCCATTTGATAGACACACCTCCAAGCCTCTTGGAATCATCCCTACCTTTTTCCTATAGAGTTAGGTGGAAATACCGTCTCAATTGAAGTCAAGGTACTTGATGCCCCACTAGGTTACAATATTTTTCTTGGGCCTATCTAGTTCTACACAATGAAATTTATATTATCCTTAGTCTTTAGGGTCCTCTTCTTTCCCCATGATGGGAAGGTGGTAACTATTGATCAACTAGAATATTTCACATCCAACTAGCAATCGAATGTACATTCCATTGTTTAGTGGTTCCTTGAGCATCTATGAGAGTGTGGGTGCATAGTTGTTTAAATATTTATTGATTATGGGTATTGTTGGATTACTGAGAGGGGGGGTGAATAAGTAAAATAGCAATAGTAATCCTTTTTAACCAAATAATCCAAGTGTTATATCAGTGTAGAATTATCATCCAATAATTAGCAATGAACAAATGAACAATCATACACATACACAATACACCAGTTTTTTACGTGGAAACCCAAAGCAAGAGAAAACCATGGAATGTTTTTTCTTATATGTCTTGAACAATTACATTCATTGGAAGCACCAACTTCCTTTGTTTTCCAGATGCAACTGGAAGGAGGATCCAACCCCCTAGTTTCTCAGGCTACAACCTGAGGGAAGCTCCAACTCCCCAATTATCTAGCTACAACCAGAAGGAGGCTACAACCCCCTATGTTCTCCGGCTACAACCAAAAGGTGGCTACAACCACCTGTCCTTTCCCCATCCAACCACCCTGAAGTAGAAGTAGAATAATGGAACCCTTGTCACACTATCACTATGAGATATACCGTTGTAAACCTGTACCAATAAACATGAACCATGCATCAACCATTCATCAACTTATACCTCAACTTGTAATCATCCTGTACCATGAACAACTGCATCAACCATGCACCAACCTGTAATCAACCTATACCATAAACAAGTGCCTCCAACCATGTACCAAGTATGTACCAATCATGTGTCAACTACTCATCAACTATGACTCATCAATATGTACCAACATCATCAACTATACACCTCATGTATGTGCCAACTCATCAACTACTTGTCTCAACCATGTACCCAACATGTACCTCAACCAAAATCCCTCATCAATTTCATCATCCAAAAATGATTTGTAATTTTGTAATAGACCTAGTGTATATGATCCCATACCTGCAAACCTTCCTTAACTTTAACAACAAGAGACTAGCATTTTCATCAAACTTTTCTTTAGTCTCACATGACTAGTTTTGGATTAGTCAAAAACCCTAACTTGAAATAATCATAACTATGTACATGTAATGAATAAATATCTAAAAATGATACATAATGTTCTTCAGTGTGTTTTATGTAATTCCTCCAGGTGTCACTACTTGGAACCTTTGAGAAAATGATTTATAGCAAAAATGGCATACCTTGTTGAATTTTGGATTATTCTAGAGATCAACCTTGTAGAGCATGCCCCGCACGGAATATTTATTGAATGGATCGAAAAATGTTACAAAGAATAATAAATACTATACTCTAACCAACACATTTGGTCTTACTTAATTTTGATATGTTATGAAGAAGTTATGACGTTTTTTACCCGAAATACTTGTTTTAGACTAGTTTCAGGACTAGCCACAAACCCTATTTTCCATGGAGTGTAACTCCAAAAATACAATGACCCACAAGCGAAATTTTTTACCACAAATACTTGGATATGTTTCCTCAATGGAATATAAATTTTATGGTCTGACTCATTCTAGAAAAATAATTATTTCAAAAATGGTGAGATGACCTGTAAATAAAATACCTTAGAAAGCATCATCAAAATAATTTATCCTCCCTTGAATTCCGGTCATCTTTTCTTCACCTTCTCTCTAAAATTTGGCTTAGATATCCTTTGGTTACCTCAGACACCTATAGATATTCAATATTCTCAAGTGTGATCGTAAATGAGAGGGACTTGCCTCTTATTTATACTCTCTAAGTAGCTTCCTTAAAAACATCTTCTAGGTCACTTTGCCCACTTTCCTTGTTTTAGGGTTAACCCACTTCTAAATTCTCCATTAAATTTATTATTTAAATAATTTATTTTGTATTCACTTTGAATTATAGTACACTCATCACTTCACTTTATTATTTACCTTCTAAAATCTCTTAAACCACTTTGACTACTTTGACCTTTTGGGGCTTCTAGATGACATCTGAGGGAAATCCAACTTCGTAAGGCCATAAGAGTTATGTGAAGTTCTACATACCACCAGAAATGGAATGACAAGCACTATCCATCTAGGATAGTTTCACTGACAAATTCACTAACCTTCATCTCATTATTCCACAAATAAGCATGGGTTCACTAACCATACTTCTAGGATAACTCAATCCGCAAAGCGTCTTCCCATAAGGGATTTCAGCATAAGGGGGCCACTTTGGAGTTCATCCATTTGTACTTATTATCGACCATGAAAAGACAATAATGAGTCATATTTACATCAAATAAACTTGGGTCCATTACCCAAACCTTTGTACTACCGGGCTTTCTTCAAGGGTTGACATCAATGACAACCAACCTTAATCAACAATCTCTCCCTTTGGCATTGATGGAAACTCTCTAATGAAAAACGGAAATGATGTCATGTAATACTGAATTCATATCACTCATGCTCCCCCTCGAAACATGCCTCTATCCTCTGCATCTCTGTGACCATTTCTCCCCCTGGAACCATGCCTCTGACCTCTGCATCTGATGAATCTCTCCCCCTTTGTCATCAATGGAAAAGGTATCTTTACATCCGGGGCTGCTCCCCCTAACTGAACTGTCCTCTTTATGGTGTTTCCTCATGTACATCTAAGAGATATAAGATGAGAATTCAAAATCATTAATTTTGGAGTAGAAATAACTTCGAGTCTCTGGCAAAGATACTCAAAGGCTTCCCATGGAAGTCGTTTGGTAAAGATGTCTCCCACTTGTTCTTTTGTACCCACATACTCAACTCTGATGTTCTTTTCTGCAACCTACTCCCATAGAAAGTGATGCTTGATTGGAATGTGCTTCGTCTTGGTGTGCATCACCAGGTTCTTTGAGATACTGATGGCACTTGTAGTATCACAATAGATTGGAATGGGATCATCATACTCAACCTATATATCTGTTAGAGTTTTTTTCATCCAAAGAACCCGTGTACAACATGATGTTGTTTCAATATACTCTGCCTCGGTTGTAGATAAAGATATTGATTATTGTTTCTTTCTTAGCCATGATACTAAACACTCACCCAAGTAGGACGTTGCTCCACTGGTGCTTTGTCGGTCATCAATACAACCTACCCAATCTGCATCTGTGTAGGCAATAAGTAATAGATCTTTTCATTTTGGAGACCATAATCCAAATTCTTATGTTCCTTTGATATATATGAAAATCCTCTTCACTGCTAATACATGTGATTCCTTTGGTGCTTCTTGAAATCGTGCCACCTGTCCAACTGCCTGCATTACATCTGGTCTGGATGTTGTCACATATAGTAGGCTACCAATCATTGACATGTATTGCCTCTGATCTGTAGACTTTGAATCATCATCTTTTTTCAACTTGCGACTGATTTGCATGGGAGTGATAAATGGTTTGCAATCTTCCATTCCGAACCTCTTTAGCATTTCTCTGATATACTTGTTTTTAGAAATAAAAATTCCTTGGTTTCTTTGATGTATCTGAAGTCCCAAAAACAAGGATAGTTCTCCAAGTAACAAAATTTCAAATTCATTCTGCATATCCTTTGCAAATTTCTGGCTTAACCTGTCATCATCACTACCAAAAATAATATCATCAACATAAACCTCAATTAATAAAATATTACCTTGACATACCTTGATGTAGAGGTTGTTGTCTGCACTTCCTTTTCTGAACCCTGCTTGTTGTAGATACTTATCTAGTCTAGAGTACAATGGTCTAGGAGCCTGTTTTAGACCATACAAGGCCTTCTTTAATTTACACACATAATCTGTGTTCTCTGACAAATGAAATCCTTCTGGATTTTCAATGTAGACTTCTTCTTCAAGTTCCCCATTCATAAAAGATGATTTTACGTCCATCTGACACACTTTAATATTTTTGGAGCATGCATAAGCTAAAAGAAAACAAATTGCTTCCATTCTAGCAACTGGGGCAAATGTATCTTCAAATTCGATTCCTTCAATATGTGCATATCCTTTACATACCAATATAGTTTTGTTCCTTGTAACCTGTCCATCTTCATTCAATTTATTCCCGAAAACCCATTTTGTGTCGATCACATTCTTATTCTTTGGTCTTGGAACCAATTCCCAAGTGTCATTTTTCTCTATTTGATCCAATTTTTCATCCATGGCATTATTCCAAAATTCATCCTCGTTGGCTTCTTCGAAACAATTTGGTTCAATTATAGATAAGAGTGCTAGGTGTGTTTGTTTTGGTGAACTGATTCTTCTTCTAGTCTCAACTCCTGCATCTTTGTTTCCGATAATTTGATCTAAAGGATGATTCTTCTATACTCGTCTTCCAGGTGTCTTTGGAGACACTTGCTGAACTTTCTCTTTTTATTCTGTCAGATTCTCTTCATCTTCCTCTTCTACTTCTTTTTCATCTTTTGCTTCTTCTTCAAAAGGTTTTTCCATTGATTCATTTTCTTCTTCCTTTGATTCTGGTATGCATGTTTCACCAATTGTTACATTGATGCTTTCCACAACTTTGTTCAATCTCAGATTGTAACACTTGTATTCTTTCCTTGTACTTGAGTAACCAACAAGTACTCATTTTTCCACACGAGAGTCAAACTTTCCCATTCTACCATCTTCTCTTTTGATGTAGCATTCGCTTCCAAAAACTCTAAAGTTCTTCACATTTGTTGGTCTTCATTTCCATAGCTCGTAGGGATTTTTGTCAGTGTTGTTTATAAGAATTACTCTATTTTGAATGTGAACTGTTGTATGCACTACCTATGTCCAAAATATATCTGTCAATTTGGAATCCATTAGCATTGTTCAAGTCATTTCCTATATTGTCCTATTCTTTCTTTCAACAACTCCATTCTATTGAGGTGTCCTAGCAACGAAGAATTGTCTTTTTATTCCATGACTACTGCAGTAGTCCATAAATTATTTTGAAGTTAACTCTCCTCCATTATCAAATCTCAAGCATTTGATTTTTGAATCCATTTAATTTTCAACTATTTCCTTGTATATCTTAAAGTTTTCAAACGTTTCTAACTTATTCTTGAGAAATCAAACTGCAGTCATTCTTGTATAATCATCAACTAATAACATAAAGTATTTCTCACCTTTTAAACCCTTTGTTTTAGTTGGTCCAACTAGATCAGTGTGCACAATTTCCAGTGGTCTTGTCGTTGAATATTCCTTTGATTTGAACATGGTCTTTGTTTTCTTTCCTTGTTGACAATGCTTGCATAAAGTGTTGGTTGGTTTCGTGATCTGGGGCATTTCTCTGGTTGGTTCTCTTTTGTTGAATTTGACAAGGTTATCAGAATGTATGTGACCCATTCTTCTGTGCCATAGCCAACTTTCATCTTCCTTTCCTAGAAAACACTTTTCATTTCCAATTTCACTAAACACATATATGTTGCTTGAAGTTCTTGCAGCTGTAGCGATCAATTTTCATGAACCATCTTTTCTTATCTCGCACTTTTGTGAATCAAAAGTAACCTTATTACCTTGGTCACACATTTGACTCACACTTAGAAGATTATGTTTCATATCTTCTACTAGTAGAACATTTTCTGCCTTTGTATTCTTGTTCCCAATTACGACTGTGCCTTTTCCAATGATTTTAGTTGAATCATCATTTCCGAAAGAGACTGATCCATCTCTTTCCTTTCTTAATGTAAGAAACCTATCTCTATCACCTGTCATGTGTTTTGAACAACCACTGTTAGCATACCAACCACGTTTCTTTTGCTTATCTTGTAGAGCGAGTGTGCATTCTTCATTGCTATATTGATTCTTATTTCTTATCCATGTCCTTTTCTAAGGTTCCTATCTGTGACTGTTGTTATTATGTTACATGTGTCCATGTGTCCAAAGTTGTTACATTTGTAACATTCCACTTCAGTGATGAAATATTCAAACCTGTTGTAACTTATTCTCCGTGTTTCACTAGGCCTTCTTGGATAACCCTTTTTTGTATGACTTTCAAAGTTGTTTATGTTCCTGTTGTTATCTCCACAATTCACATCTTTATGTCCAAAATTATTACATGCATAACATAAACCAAAAAATATAGTTTGATACCTGGGAGTTGAAGATCTTCTGAAAGGAGGTGCTCTTATGAATCCTTCTTATTCTTGAGGCCTATTTGTCTGTTGTTGATTTTGAAATCTGAATCTTCTTGGTGGAGGAGTGTCCCTGTAATTTTCCTTGTATATCTTCCTATCCCATTTTATTGTTTCTGCATATCTTTTTGGATATGTTTCTTGCTCTATTCTTTTGGAGCTCGATCCCTTTTCTGCATGATTGTATCCAAGTCCAGACTTGTCAAAATGAGATTTTTGACTGCTGATAATGTCATCCAAAACTGTTAAGAACCAAATACCAATATAGCATAGAAAAACCTCAACGCCTTGAAAAAGAGATAATTTCAGATAATAAGCCTCTTCGAGGGGGCAACCTCCTTTTACCCCACTTAAATTTTCAAGTACAAGATGATTCAAAATGAAAATTTCTCCTTGGTATATATAGGAGACTAGGAGCTATAATTGCAACTAATGGCCTAAAGCCGACATAAATAAAATAACATTACTAATATAATATGCCCCGATTAAGGGGTAATGAGCCAATATTAGGGCTTAACATGCCCCTCCCCTTGCGACAGTGTTTTCTGCAATGCTTGAGTAACTTTGTATGCTTCTGTATAAAAGACTCATCTTCCCAAGTGGAATCTTCAACTGGTAGTTTCCTCCATTTAATGAGATACTCTGAAATGGATCTATTCCTTAGCTGGCAAATTCTTGTGTCGATGATGGCTTCAGGTTCCAATATGATTTTTCCTTCCTCACCAAGTTCTGACAATATAGTTTAAACCAGGATCTTGTCGCCTATAACCTTCTTTAAGCATGAAACATGGAAAATTGGGTGTACTCGTGAAGATGCAGGCAACTCTAATTTGTATGCCATAGTACCAATATTTTGCAACACCTTGTAAGGGCCATAGTACTTTCGTGATAATTTATTATCCTTCTTGGCTTGCTCGAGGGACATCTGTTTGTATGGTTGTAGTCTTAAAAACACCCAATCCCCTACTTCAAAACTTATTTCACTACGATGTTGATTTGCTTGTTGTTTCATGCGATTCTGTGCCATGGTCAGGTTGTCCTTTAAGATTTGGAGAACTTGTTGTTGATTCTCGATGTGATCTTCCACTGCTTGAAC
>ML780377.1:634319-661691 GCA_009831015.1 Picea engelmannii
CACTTAAATGTTCAAGTACAAGATGATTCAAAATGAAAATGTCTCCTTGGTATATATAGGAGACTAGGAGGTATAATTACAACTAATGGCCTAAAGCCGACATAAATAAAATAACATTACTAATATAATATGCCCAATTAAGGTGTAATGAGCCAATATTAGGGCTTAACAAAAACTTTTGAGCTATTCTGCATATTTTTCTTTTGAATATCCTTTCTTAACGTGACACTATCTGCTTCCAAATTTCCAATGATCATGTCCTTTTCTTCTAGCTTTTGTTTGAGTGCTTCTTCAATTCTTTTATCTTCTTCTATTTGAACCTTCAAATTTGTGATCATTTGTCCTATTTCTTGAGTGTCTTGTTTCGTGTCTAGTTCCGCTTGTAGTTTCTTGTTTTTCTTCTTTTCTCTTCTGAAAACTTCTATGGAACACATCGATTCTTCTCGGTAGTCAACTTCTGCCTCTTCAATTTTTTCTTCGAATTCTTCATATTCTTCTTTAGAGTATTCTTTATCAGAGTCTTCTACTACCATGAATAGAACTCTTCCTATCTCACTGTCACTGACTTCATCTTCATCTGATGATGAGATGTCTTCTTTGGTGCATAAGCTTTTCTTGAAAACTTTATTTGTAGTTCTTTTACCTTTATATGTTTGTTTTTCTTTTGAGTAACCTTCATCATTTCTCTTTTTCTTATGAGGACATTTGTTATCAAAATGACCAATACCATCATAATTAAAACAAATTAAAGGAAGCTTACCTCTATACCTACCGTCGGTTCCCTTGTTCAGTCTTTTGACGAAGTTGGCCACTTCTTCATCATCTTCTGAGACATCACTGTTGTTGCTATGTTCTTCTTATTTCTTTTCCTTTTTCTTTGATATTTTGGATTCTTTGAAGGCTGCTTCTTTTACATCTGGATTTTCTTGTTCAATTCTCATTTCATATGTTGTGAAGATTCCATGTAGTTCGTCCATGCTTATTGAGTTTAGATCTGATCTTTCTTGTAGTGATGATATCTTAGGGTCAAATATCATAAGAAGAGATATTAGTACCTTTTGAACAATTACAGATTCTTCGATTTCTTCTCCCAATCCTATGATTGCATTCATTGTTTCATCGACTCGTAAGAAGTAAGCTGCAATATTCTCATATTCCTTCATCTTTAGTTGTTTGAACTAACCTCTATAAGTTTGAAGCTTTGCTACTTTGACTTTTGAATCTCCTTCATAAATATTTAGAAGCTTATCCAAAATCTCTTTAGCAGATTTACAATGTGCAACTTTGGTGAATATTGTTTCACTAAGACCATTCAGAAGTGCATTTGTGGCTTTGGAATTATTTTGACAGAGTTTCACTGCTTTTTCATTTGTTGGTGGAACGGTTGGTGTTGTGTATCCATCTACAATTAATTGCCAAATTTCAAATCCTCGTGCCTGTATATATGTCTTCATCCTTATGCTCCAAAAAGCATACTCTTGTCCATCAAATTGTGGTATTCCATTTTTATACAAGTTGTTTCTCTCCATGATATACCTTTTAGTGTTTAAACTGATTTCTGAAGGAACTCGCTCTGATGCCAATTTTTGGATTACTGAGAGGGGGGGGTGAATCAATAATAGAGAAATAATAATCCTTTTTAACCAAATAATCCAAGTGTTATATCAATGTAGAATTATCATCCAATAATGAGCAATGAAAAAATGAACAATCATAAACATACACAATACACCAGTGTTTTACATGGAAACCCAAAGCGGGAGAAAACCACAAAATGCTTGTTCTTATATGTCTTGAAGAATTACATTCATTGGAAGCACCAACTTCCTTTGTTTTCCAACTGCAATTGGAAGGAGGCTCCAACCCCCTAGTTTCTCAGGGTACAACTTGAGGGAAGCTCCAACTCCCCAATTCTCTGGCTACAACCAGAAGGAGGCTACAACCCCCTATGTTCTTCGTCTACAACCGGAAGGTGGCTACAACCACCTGTCCTTGCTCCATCCAGCCATCTTGAAGTAGAAGTAGAATGATGGAACCACTGTCACACTATCACTTTGAGATATACCACTGTAAACCTGTACCAATAAAACTGAACCATGCATCAACCTGTACCTCATCTTGTAATCAACCTGTACCATGAACAAGTGCATCAACCATGCACCAACCTATACCAAACAACCTGTATCAACCTGTACCATCAACAAGTGCATCCAAACATGTACCAAGTATGTACCAATCATGTTTCAACTACTCATCAACTATGACTCATCAATATTTACCAAAATCATCAACTATACACCTCATGTATGTGCCAACTCATCAACTACTTGTCTCAACCATGTACCCAACATGTACCTCAACCAAAAGCCCTCAGCAATTTCATCATCCAAAAATGATTTGTAACTTTGTAATAGACCTAGTGTATATGATCACATACCTGCAAACCTTCCTTAACTTNGTCTCACATGACTAGTTTTGGATTAGTCAACAACCCTAACTTGAAATAATCATAATTATGTACCTGTAATGAATAAAGATCTGAAAATGATATACAATGTTCTTCAGTGTGTTTTATGCAATTCCTCCAGGTGTCACTACTTGGAACCTCTGAGAAAATGATTTATAGCAAAAATGGCATACCTCGTTGAATTTTGGCTTATTCTAGAGAGCGACCTTGTAGAGTGTTCCCCACACATAATATTTGTTGAATGGATCTGAAAATGTTAAAAAGAATACTACCAAATGTAATATAACCAACACATTTGGTCTTACTGAATTTGGATATGTTATGAAGAAGTTATGACGTTTTTACCCGAAACACCTGTTTTAGACTAGTTTCAGGACTAGCCACAAACCCTATTTTCCACAGAGTGTAAATCCAAAAATACAATGACCCACAAGCTGAATTTTTTACCACAGATACTTGGATATGTTTCCTCAATGGAATAGAAATTTCACGGTTTGAATCATTCTAGAAAAATAATTTTTGCTAAAATGGTGATATGACCTGTAAATAACATACCTTAGAAAGCATCATCAAAAGAATTTATCCTCCCTTGAATTCTAGCCTTCTTTTCTTCACCTTCCCTCTAAAATTCGTCTTAGATATCCTTTGGTTACCTCAAACACCTATAGATATTCAATATTCTCAAGTTTGATCTTAAATGAGAGAGCCTTGCCTCTTATTTATACTCTCCAAGTAGCTTCCTTAAAAACAGCTTCTAGGTCACTTTGCCCACTTTCCTTATTTTAGGGTTAACCCACTTCCAAATTCTCCATTAAATTTATTATTTGAATAATTTATTTTGTATTCACTTTGAATTACAGTACACTCATCACTTCACTTTATCATTTACCTTCTAAAATCTGTTAAACCACTTTGACTACTTTGACCTTTTGGGGCTTCTAGATGACATATGAGGGTCCTCCAACTTCGTAAGGTCATAACTCTCAAACTGTGAGGAGTTATGTGAAGTTACACATACCACTAGAAATGTAATGAAAAGAACTATCCATCTAGGATAGTTCCACTAACAAATTCACTTACCTTCATCTCATTATTCCATAAATAAGCATGGGTTCTCTAACCATACTTCTAGGATAACTCAATCAACAAAGATTTTTCCCGTGAGAGATTTCACCATAAGGGGACCACTTTTTCATCCATTTGTACTTATTATAAACCATGAAAAGAAAATAATGATTCATATTTACATAAAAAAAAATTGGGTCCATTACCCAAACCTTTTTTCTACCGGGCTTTCTTCAAAGGTTGACATCAATGACAACCAACCTTAATCAACAATATTTACCCTACCCCCACCACTCATTACTTAATTTGAGGATCCTATTTGTATAATATATTTGGGCACTTTTGACACTCAACGATATATTGATCCTTTTATGGTGCCTAATCCTTCGGAAGTTGATTCATTTGGAGATAACAAGTCACTCAGTGTAGTTGTGATTTCCTCCTTGGAAATCCAATTAGCATTAACTAACATTGGTCAAAAAATCCATCTTAATATGGAATATGATCAACACATTCCACCCACCTTGCTAGATATTAAACTTCCCAGTCTTGACCAATTTGAGCCTCATATTTATTTTTCGAAAATTGATATTGAATTCTCCACTCTTGACCATATCAAAGATTAGTGGCTTGCACCTCATTTACGTCTTTATGGGAATCATAAAAGAACTGTGATGGATTGTGAGGTTTCTCACTATGATTGTCTTCGTGTAATCCTTGAGAGTGACATGGTTATGGTTGATCACTGAAACCATGAAGATTCAGAGACATGAAAATTTAATCCTATGTGGAATGGCCCCAACATGGTGTACCACATGATGTCGATAAAAACCTGTTGGTCCTAAATTCCACAACTGACTGTTAAAGGGCAGAGTTGGGCCACCTCAAGTTTAGAATGGTAGGTTTTTTATTTTGTTGGTCAGTTAGAGGGTTGGTTTTACCAAGACAAGAGCATGGCAGGGTTGGAAAAATGATATGGATGAGGGTCCTCCTTGGCTGGTGGCACAAAAATGACACACAAGTGAGATAATAGAGGTAAAAACAAAGGGAAACAACAAACCACTCAATGAATAATCTTATACAATAAGTTTAATACTTAAAATATCATTTCAAGACATTAAACATGTATCAAAAACACAATTACTCCCTCGGGTTGCAATGGAAACAAATCTTCACCAAAGCATTTGTTGTTTCACAGGTTGAATATTAGTAAAGATAAGTTATACAATAGCTGAAGGAAATGAAATGTACTTTGCATAAATAAAAAACTGCATTCAAGATAAGATAAAAACAAATGTAGATTTGGACAAAAACATTGTCATCAAGAGTATATTTACCAGGTAGAGAGCTTTAATCCATGCATAGAATGGGTTCAAACAACTTGATGTGTTGATCTTCCTTTCCCAAAAATCGAACCCTCAAAACATACAAAAACTACATATTTATCAAAGTTGCAGAGGCTCTCGTCCATTTGGGACTGAGGCTTAACTCTACACTACCAGTTGTAAAACAACTTATTCACTTAGCTAAAAACATTGTTGGAGTATATTAAGATATAATTCAAGCTTGAATTAAGAAAAAAGAAGTGGTTCATATCACACACAAATGACCACTTATGATGTCTTAATCTAAAAGATTCTTGAACTTAAATAACTAAAATTGTTGCTAATCATAAACTAAACTGATGCATATGCTCGTTTGAACTAAGATTTAACAGAACTAACTAGGACTGATAGAACTGGATTCTGAGTCAAGCGCTTGTATCCATGTGCATTGTTGGAGACCAACTGGGAGATAACTGGATGTGTTGGAAACATTCGTCTTCAACTTATCTCATGGGGGAAGAAGCAAGTCTTCTGGCACTTTTTTGGAGTCTTTGATAATTCTTTTGCAGTCTGGAGTATAGTTTATCCAATTCATGTTTGTGGTGTTGCAGGGTCTGGATCTGAAGCTTCAGTTTTGTACCTGTTGACTATCATCAAGCTGCTTTGTATTCACCGTAACTGGACTTTCCTTATTGTCTTTCTCTGTGGTGGACTGGTTGTGTTTTGCTGGTGTTTTTCCTCTCCTTGTCCTCACTTCATACCCATGAACTACCTCAAGTTCCTTTGAATCCAAGATGCTTCCAGATGAGCAATATGATTCCATATACTGGCTCATCATTCCCATTGTTTGGCGTCATTTAAAAACTTTAAAACATGAAATTAATGAGGATAAGCCAGTTCGGAAATTCGACGTTCGGGAGATTTTGAATGTAGAGTATACATATCTCCTGAATGACAGAACTCGTGAAGTCATTAACCAACGCTTATTTCTAATTAACCCAAGATTAAGAGATATTTATCATTAAATATTTCGGGACTTCAGGACTCTATCTCTTTAGCATTCGAGAGATTTTGACTGTAGAGTTTGATAATCTCTCGGAGGACAATATCCCAAAGTGACATGGCTACATGATTTCATAATTAGTGATGTGTCATAAAAAGAGAGTGACATGTGTCACCTGAAATAGCGCGGATGACATAACCGAAGTGCCTGAAATGAGTGCCACGTGTCATCGACAGATGAATTCCACAAGTCATCAAAAAATGAATGCCAAACGTCTTTGACTCTTTGGCGTTCGGGAGATTTTGAATGTAGAGTATGAATATCTCCCAGAGGAAGATCTCCTGAGTGATGTGCCAGTTCGGAGCTCTAGCACTTCGGGAAACTACATTTTCTCTTGATTGAAATATTCAGGAGTGACGATCTCTTAGAGTGACATGGCTGAATATTTTGGTAATTCAGGGATTCTGGCTGATTGACACTTCGACACTTCAGAGCTTTGGGGAACTGTGTTTTCTTTGGATTGAAATCTCTCGGAGTGATGTGGCAGAATGTTGTCATGATCTATGACATGTCATAAAAAGAGAGTGGCATGTGTCACCTGAAATAGCACAGATGACGTAACCAAAGTGCCTGAAATGAGTGCCACGTGTCATCAAGAATCAACCGACATGTGGCATATGACACGTTAGCTAAAGAAGAACTTATGAGAAAGGGGATCCTACGCTTCGACACTTCGGCACTTCGGAGCTCCGACACTTTGGAATTCAGGAGCTTTTGATTGTAGAGTATGAATATCTCTCGGAGGATGATCCCCCGGAGTGACGTGGAAGTTCGTGGCTCCGATACTTCGAGGCTCCGACACTTCAGGAACTTTTTAGGATTGAAACAATGATAAGCTCAGATGCTCGAACACTAAAGTCGCGGAGTAAAAATTCATATTTCTTTATTGTTAAAACCTCACGCTATTTTGAAATCTCAAATGCACAAGAGTCATTGATCTTAATTGACTGTTGGATCTCCATTGTCGAAAATTTAACTTGTTTGTTTGCTCACAATCTAAGCCCGAAATCCACTACTCTAAATTGGTCGCAGATTAAAACTTCATATTGCTTTGTTTTTAAAACCTCACACGATTTTGAAACCCCGAATGCACAAGAGTCATTGATCTTAATTGACCATTGTATCTCCACCGTCGAGAATTTAACCTGTCTGTTTGCTCACAATCTAAGCCTGAAATCCACTGCTCTGAATTGTTGTGTTTTTTCTTTTGGATGTTTCTTGTGCATACAAAGGACTTGGTTGACCTAATGCATGCTCAATTAGTGGTAAACCAATATGACATATGTTTCAAACTCAAACCAAAACATGTAATCACCTTTCAAGAAAGAAAAATATGGTGCAAAATAAGTAAAGATGGGTAGGGTCCATTGAAGTTGAGTCATTAAAACGTGGAGAATAACTTAGAAAAAACAAAACAAAAATCAGGCTTTTAAGAAGATGTTATAGGTGAACAAAGGGGTAGGGAAGCGGCGTAGAACTAAGTTCCAACATTGGCTCCAACCGAGGATAGCACTTCCCTGTGAGGTGCTAAGAACAGTAGATCAGGTGCCTTACTTATCAATAACTTTCTCCCACCTTTCTTTTCTTACCTTTGTTTCTGTCTGTCAGCCATGTATATCTACTACTGTCTCTCATCCATGCATCTTATTGAATCCAAAACTATAACTACAGCCCAGTGCCTTTTTTGGGCTATGGAGTCTCTTATTCAAATAGACTACTAAAAATCAACACACTGAAAATGAAATGCTCAAATGGTGAGCTTATTCAACACACCCCTACTCTACTCTCCTAAAAAACAAGTAATCATGTGTAATCAAATTTTTAGTGAAACCAAGAAACCATTTGACCGAGAACCATATCTTTGTGTATGTCACTGTTTAAAATAATCCAAAGAGGATATAATATATGTGACAAAAAGCTAGCAAGCATCTTGTACTTATGGCTACAAATGATGATCATGCTAAAACTTACAACATTTGAGATCTTGGAAAAATAAGAATCCATCCAACTTGCTATTGGATCTTGAAACTCATGAAAAGTGTCCAATTGGTTGAGAAGACAATGTTGTTGTTGTATGAGATTTGCATTATTGATAAGATTATATTTATCATGTTCTCCTTGAAACAACTCATTAAGATCATACGCTTCATAATAATCAGGAGCAAGTAAATCCCCTTGAAACTGCTGATCATTTTCTTGGACATAAAACTCTTTGACATAATTAAAAACAACAAGATGGTCACAGAAATATGATGGCTGTAATTTTCTTTCTGTAGCTTCAAAAGAAGAATCAAAATGCTCAAGAAAATATTCATTCTTCTTAACTATCTCTTCACAACTAACATCCTTATCTTTATTGCTATGACAAGAATACATTTGTTCAAATTCCTCACAACATTCATCATAAAGAAAATCAGTTGAATACATCCCTTTGCAATAAGAATTTAATGCAACATGAAAATCACTTAATGAAGAAATAATAGCAACATGGAGGGAATTACACCACTCATGAGCTTTCCCTTCCAAAGAGTACCTGAACATCTTGATAAGAACATCTTCATGGAAAATACCAAGACTATGCATGCACTCGTGAAAATCCAAAAGATTCTCAGTAGGATTATCATACTTGTTTCCCCTAAACCTCAAAAGGAAATGTTCCCATACTTCTCTATCATGTACAAAATTTGGAAAGGAATTTATATTAGAGAAGTCACAAAATGCATACCTCTGAGCTATTATTTCTTCCATCTAAAAATATGACTTCTTGAAACTGTGGAGTCACCACTGGATTCTTTAACCATGGATTCGCCAGGTGAATGATATACAGTATGAATGTTTCTGGACTTTTTTTACCATCAAAGATCAGATCTGATCATTGTCATTCTCCCAGAGAAAGATATTTCATTACTCCGTTCCCCAGCAACGACACCAGAAGATGTTGGTCCTAAAGTCTACACTTGACCGCTAAAGGGAAAAACTAGGCCACCTCAAGTTTAGAATGGTTGGTTTTTTATTTTGTTGGTTAATTAGAGGGACGGCTTTACCAATACAAGAGCATGGTGGGTTTGGAAAAATGATATGGATGAGGCTACTCCTTGGCTGGTGGCACACAAATGACATACAACTGAGATAATAGAGGTAAAAACAAAGGGAAACAACAAACCACTCAATGAATAATTTGTTGCAAGAAGTTTAATACTTAAAATATCATTTCAAGACATTAAACATGTATCAAAAACACACTTACTCGCTTAGGTTTCAATGGAAACAAATATTCACCAAAGCATTTGTTGTTTCACAGGTTTCATATTAGTAAAGACAAGTTATACAATAGCTGAAGGAAATGAAATGTACTTCACACAAATCAAAAACTGCACTCAAGATAAGATAAAAAAACATGTAGATTTGGACAAAAACACTATCATCAAGAGTATATTCACCAGGTAGAGAGATTTAATCCATGCATAGAACAAGTTCAACCAGCTTGATGTATTTATCTTCCTTTCCCAAAAACTGAACCCTCAAAACATACAAAAACTGCATATTTATCAAAGTTGCAGAGGCTCTCGTCCATTTGGGACTGAGGCTTAAGTATACACTACCAGTTGTAAAACAATTTATTAACTTAGCTAAAAACACTACTGGAGTATATTAAGGTATACTTCGAGATTGAATTAATAAAAAAGAAGTGGTTCATATCACGCAAAAATGACCACTTATGATGCCTTAATCTAAAAGAGTCTTTAACTTAAATAACTAAAATTGTTGCTAATCATAAACTAAACTGATGGATATGTTGGAGTGAACTAAGATTTGACAGAACTAACTAGGACTGTTAGAACTGGATTTTGAGTCAAGCGCTTGTATCCATGCGCATTGTTGGAGGCCAACTGGGAGATAACTGGATGTGTTGGCAACGTTCTTCTTCAACCTATCTCCTAGGGAAAGAAGCAACTCTTCTGGTTCTTTTTCTGGAGTATTTGATATTTCTTCTGTAGTCTGGAGTATAGTTTCTCCAATTCCTAGTTGTGGTGTTGTAGGGTCTGGATCTGAAGCTTCAGTTTTGTACCTATTGACTATCATCGAGCTTCTTTGTCTTGACCGTAACCGACCTTTCCTTCTTGTCTTGCTCTATGATGGAATGGTTGTGTTATGTTGGTGTTTTTCTTCTCCTCATCCTCACGTCATACCCATGAACTGCCTCAGATTCCTTTGAATCTGAGTTGATGCCAGACAAGCAATATGATGTTGTAGACTGGCTCGACGTTCCCTTCATTTGGCACCATTTAAAAAATTTAAAACATGCAATTAATGAGGATAAGCCACTTTGGAAATTCAATGTTCGAGAGATTTTGAATGCAAAGTATACATATCTCCTGAATGACCCAAATCGTGAAGTCATTAACCAACACTTATTGCTAATTAACTCGAGATTAAGATATCTTTATCATTAAATATTTCAGGACTTTAGGACTCCAACTCTTCAGTGTTCAAGAGCTTTTGACTGTAGAGTTTGAGAATCTCTCGAAGGACAATCTCTTGGAGTGACGTGAACGCATGATGTCATAGACAGTGATGTGTCATAAAAAGAGAGTGACACGTGTCACCTGAAATAGCGCAGATGATGCACCAAAGTTCCTGAAATGAGTGTCACGTGTCATCGATAGATGAATGCCACACGTCTATGGCTCTTGGGAGTTCAGGAGCTTTTGAATGCAGATTATGAATATCTCTCGGAGGACAATCTCCCGGAGTGACATGGAATTTCGAGGCTCTAGCACATCGGGAAACTGTGTTTTCTCTTGATTGAAATCTTTCGGAGTGATGATCTCCCAGAGTGACATGGCAGCATATTTTGGGAATTCAGTGATTCTGGCCCTTTGACACTTCGGAGCTCCATAGCTCCAGGGAACTACATTTTCTCTGGATTGAAATCTCCCAGAGTGACATGGCGAAATGTTGTCACAATCGACGATGTGTCATAAAAATATAATGACACATGTCACCTAAAATAGCATGGATGACGTAACTAAAGTGCCTGAAATGAGTGCCACGTGTCATCTGGAATCCACTGAAAAGTGGCATATGACACGTCAGCTGAAGAATAACTTATGAGAAAGGGGCTACAACGCTTCGACACTTCGGAGCTTCGACGCTTCGACACTTCGACACTTCAACTTTTGAGAGCTTTTGACTATAGAGTATGAATATCTGTCAGAGGATGATCTTCTAGAGTGACGTGGCAGATCGAGGCTCTGGAACTTTAGGAAATTTTTAGGATTGAAACAATGACAAGATCAGATGCCCAAATGCCGAAGTCAAGGAGTAAAACATCATATTGCTTTGTTGTTAAAACCTCATGCGATTTTGAAACCCCGAATGCACAATTGTCGTTGATCTTAATTTACTGTTGGATCTCCGCCGTCGAAAATTTAACCTGTCTTTTTACTCACAATCTAAGCCAGAAATCCACTGCTCCGAATAAGTCGCATAGTAAAAATTCATATTTCTTTGTTGTTAAAACCTCACACGATTTTGAAACCCTGAATGCACAAGAGTCGTTGATCTTAATTGACTGTTGGATGTCCATCGTTGAAAATTTAACTTGTCTGTTTGCTCACAATCTAAGCCCAAAATACATTGCTCCGAATTTCTACGTTTTTTCTTTTGGATGTTTCTTGTGCATACAAAGGACTTGGTCGACCTGCTGCATGCTCAATTAATGGTAAAAAAAGATGACATATGTTTCAAACTCAAACCAGAACATGTAATCACCTTTCAAGAAAGAAAAAGATGGTGCAAAATAAGTAAAGACGGGTAGGGGCCATTAAAGCTGAGTCATTAAAACATGGAGAATAACTTAGCAAACACAAAAAAAAATCAGGATTTTAAGAAGATGTTATAGGTGAACGAAGGGGTAGGGAAGCAATGTATACCTAAGTTCCAACATAACCCATGAGTTCATTGATGACGATAATAATCCTTGGCATGAGCCTAGTAATGGGCTCTACTCTACTAAATTGTCAAGATGTGTAATGCAATGTGAGTTATTTTTATTTTTTGCATGAGGTATTCACTTAGTGAACCTATGACATAGCTCTTTGTTCATGGGATATTAAAGAATACCCCTAATTTCACTAGATATTGGAAAATATCTCCCAAAATCCTTTTGTTGAACCCCCCTCCCAATACATATTTCCAATAAAAGAAACCCCTATTTTCACTAGATACACCTTTTTATACCCCCCAATACCTATAAACCCATTGAGACCCCACATCCCCCCCAATTCCTATAATTTATGGACTTTATTTTTCATAATTAAAAAAAAACCTTTATGAATGAACATGGTAAGATATTGGTCAACAAGGTGATTCCCCGGTGATTTTTTTCATGTAGGTTGATTCAATTTGATGCTTATCATGTTTGGTGCTTGATCTTCATATGTTAGCAGGATCCACTTGGTCCTTTTCATAGGCACACCCATGGTGATACCATGAGGTTATATATGTTGGTTACATATGTTAGCTAAGTAAGTTGGAATTTGTATCATTAATTAAGCATTAACATAAACATGCATGTACATAAACACATGGATTTATATAACATGATTTGAAGTCATAATTAAGATTCAAACCAAATGTATATCTAAAATAGTGAGAAGTACATCATGTCCAAAAAATCTAAAAAGAATTATAAACTTCAAAAAGAAAACACATGGTCTTATTCATACTTGGTCCTCATATAATGGAATTGTGTTAGTGGAATGTCTTGCAATATGCATCAAAAGTTTTGAGAGGTGATAAATTGTATGCCTTTCATTACCTCTACTTATGATTCATGTAATATGTTTTTTATGAGATTCCACTATGTAATTTAATTCGAGATCTAGTGTTTTTGGATGATTTTTTTAGAATTAGGTGACAAATTGTTTGGAATTTTCTATGGTATCATCCATTGAAACATGAGGTATGTGTTTTGAACTAGCATACAGGGATAGGTTTTTCCTTGCAATACCATCTTTCATTATTAACAATCACTTTTTTCGTCACAATGCCTCAAGTTTGATCCTACCAGGTTGCAACATTAGCCTTTCTCATTTGCACATCGTAACTTGTGGGGTAGTGCCTACCCTTCATGGGTGCCATTGTTAGCATTCCCTTTTCCATTTGGTTTCCATGCGACATTTGTTTGTAGTCCTGAGAACCTTTATTTAGCCCTGCCATGACTAAGTTGAGCCACATTCTTCTCTCTTAATATTTTTTTGGCCATGTCTTAGTGGGTTTCCTATTATTTTTATGTTTCTCAATGGCTAGATATGCAGATCATTTCATATGTCCTGGTTCCTAATTCTACATTGTTATTTTCTTTCATCCTTCTAACCACCATTGCAGTCACTCTTGACCACTTACCATTTGCATTAACTTGCCTCTATTTCGTGACCCTTACCCTTGGAGAAAACTACTGCTATGAGTGGATATTAATTTCCCAGTACCATTCTTGCATTTGATTTTCATAGGTTAGTTCCATGTGCTTCAAACATAGTTTTATGCAATGGAGCCACTCATTTTCTCCAAATGAGATAACTTTTAACTCATTTTAATGCTTGTTAAACCATGAAAAAGACACCTTTGAGCACAATTTTAATAGTCCCTTTTTCGCACTCATAAAACCATGAAAGGAAACCATCAAGCCTACTTTTATCTCTCTTTTGCACTTGTAAAGACATGAAGGAGATACCAAAAAGAGGGGGTGGGGGTTTACCTTGATTTATATTTGATAAAGTGGTAGTCGTCGATTGTTGTTTCCTTTGAACATAGCACCTGTTTACTTCATTGTATTACAATTAGGTTATATCTTACCTAGGATTCATACCATCATTATGAGGCATATACTCATCTGGATGGTTATTTTTTCAATCACTATGGAGAGTTCTTCAATTCCTCATCCATTTTTCACTATATCGTTGGTGATCTTGAATCAATGCTTCCAATTCATCAGTATGTTGCAATATATGTTCAAGGGAAGTGAATCCTGATTCAACCATTCTGCAATTTTGTTGACCTTTCATGTTGGCCATCCCTATGTCAATTGTACTTGGTGATTTCATCTCTTCACAAAAATATATTAATTATTTTTCCATGTCGATTGATGGGGAACACATTAAGGCCCTCCTTCAATGGATCTCTTCTTATCAACACCAACACCTTATCTACAAAGACAATCTAGAAACCTATTAATACCTTGGACCTTGTAGTCATCGGTGACAAGATTCCTTACGATCGATAGTGGATTCACCTCATTGACTCATGATCATTCAATTTTATGATTGTTCAACATTATTTACTCTATTCACACTCGCTATATTACACTAGGTACCTTGGGGTCTATTTTCATTATCGATGGGTCCCCTCATGTATGTTAACGGTATACCACAATGATCGATAATTCATCATTTTCTACCATGCTCGACATCAACTCATCTATTCACATGCTATAGAATTATATCATTGATAGGGTTGGATTGAAGACCTTGGGCATAGGGGGGCAATCACTCCTTTATGCTACCTCTCCCAAGTTGCGATGTAGTGCATCACTACCATATGAGTACTATGAAGACTACATGGGCACTCTCATTGTTGCTAAATTTATTCCTAATGTATGATGTAACATAGATTCACATTAACGTACTTTCTCATGGATATGATATCTTTTATGACATGGATCCACCGTGTAATTTTTCATGGTCGTGGTTTTGGATATCATTTCATGGATCCACAATGTATTTTGTTGGTGGCCATGCTTTTTCATACATCCGAGCATGGGTATGCCTACCTTGAGGATACTATATATGTGTGTGTGTGTGTGTGTGTGTGTGTGTGTGTGTGTGTGTGTGTGTGTGATGCATATTTGTAGATACTTATTGGTTCCTAGATCTATGAGTTCCTTCCTTATGCCACCCATCACCATGAATTTTTGTAATGTATTTCAACCATGAGTTCCTCTTCTAACATCATTCATCAGAGGGCATATTTATACTTTTATTTTCCACCATAGGTTTTTTAGGGATGTCATTAGATGCTATGAGGATGAAATCACATAATTGAGTAAAAATTTCATAATTATTTCATAGGGAAATAAATATTTGTCACAATTTCATAATTATGAAGAAAGAACTATTTCATTGTTGAGAAAAAAAATCATAGTTGAAAAGAAAGTTCATGGTGAGTTGGAAAAAGATCATAATTTTTTGAAATCCCCTTACTCTAACACCTGGTATCTTTTTATCTATTGATTTCCTTACTGTAAATCAAATTAACAACTCATAAAACAAAAACACATTGCTAGAATATTAAACTCAAATAAAGATAGCAAAATCAATACTAGAAACTAAAAATATCAACCAAAATACACAAAAACATTCTTCCCATAAACTAAGCTTATAATTCAAATAACTTCAAATATTACAAGGGCTCTCATACCTAGGATAATGACCCACAAAGAAATACAAAAATTTATAAACAATACTTGCAAACCCTAGCAACTCTTGATCTATTGTACGACCTCAGTATTTCACGTTTCTCGAGATGTACACACCTTTCCTTAAGAAAACATGCATATACGCACCTGTCTCCATTGAAACCCACGTACACACACTCAAAGACTGTATGAAAACTCTATACAAAACGATATTATTATTGTGGATCCAATCTACTGAAACCTACTTGCGACTGCCTCTATTTTGTCTTCTCCCTAACTTGATGTCTATAAGGAAGTCTTTCTCCACCAATCCAAGATCTCCTTGAATCACATTCCTTCGTGATCAAATCCTCTAAGAAAAAGTCATTCTATGATATGTATCAATGTATCAAGTGTCTTCCTCCTTCACCCTATCCTTTTTTTTATAAGATTAAATTATGACCTAACCCTAATTTCCAAATTGATTGACAGGTGAGACTACTTCTCACCTCACTTGAGATCAACGACTATTATTTAATTCACTAATGCTAATTAAAGAATTTACTTAAATAAACTCAAATCTCTAATAAAAGTAATTTACTATAATAATTCCTTTAATTAAAGTAAAGTCTCAAGTTATAAGACTTTGGACGACTTCCACATGTCTAGACACTTAAACTTGTGCGGAAGTACCTATTTGATGCTACAAACGTCAACACTCTCTCTTAGTGAGGAAGGTACTTTTCGAAGAGCCATATGAAATTGGTTGTCCCTTTGGTCTTGGTACAATGTACCACACATCATCCTACACCATGTCATCCCACCAAACTTGTTGGTTTGTTGCTTCCCGAACACTAGAAGACTCAGAATCAATGATGCCACGAAGTTTGGAAACTTCCTTGGTGGCCTACGCTCTCTGAATGCACTCCTGAGATCCTCACCAAAATCCCTCATTGTCTATAATATCCACCTAGGTATCCTGACATAGATAGAAGGAGATAAATCCTCCTCCCCACCTGAATTCTCACTCCTTGAACTAGAAGTTGCTGATTTTTGCTCATCCTTTAGAGCCTACTACTCCTCATCCTTTGTCAATGTTGATGACTCCTGAGATCTTCTATATGCCAATTTATCTTTGAAATTAACATCTCTACTCACAACTATCTTCCTCTGCGTTGGTATAAATATCTTACAAGCCTTTTAGGTTTCATTGTACCCCACAAATATACCCTTCTGTCCTGAATATTCCAACTTCATCCTCTTCTCCATAGACACATGTATGTATATTGGAAAACCAAATATCTTCAAATTTCCTATCTCTGACTTCACTCCTAATAATTTCTCCTTCAGAGTCTTGTCCCCCAATATCCTATGAGGAATATGTTTTTTCACATACACTATCATGTTACATGCCGCTACCCAAATAAACATAGGCAACTCCTAGTCATCTATTATAGCCCTAGAAAAACTAATGATGGACCGATTCTTTCTCTCTACAACCCCATTATGTTGAGGGTTGTATGAGAATGTCAACTCCCTCTTGATCCCGTCCTCCTTGCAGAAATACTTGAATTCATTGGAGGTTTACTCACCCCCATTATATGACCTCAAGACCTTGATATTCTTTCATGTTTGGATCTCCACCTAATCCCCGAACTCTTGAAACCAACTGAAGACCTCATCCTTGGTATTCATAAATAAGATCCAATTTTTCTTGGAAAATTCATCAATGAAAGTCACATAGTATGAAACTCCCTGCATTGATGTTATTGACATTGACCCACTCACATATGAATATATAATATCCAAGATCCCCTTAGACCTACTCTCACTGCTAGGAAAAACAACCTTGGCATTCTTTCCAAGTCCACACCCTCTGCACACTCCCTGCTGCTCAATACTAAAATATCGAATACCTATAACAACCCCCCTCAGAAGCGAAAATTCCCTATAGTGTAGGTGTCTCAACCTCATGTTCCATAGCTCACATAGGTTTTCATTGTCACGTACCAAGGCCTAAAAAGTCTTGCCCTACAACCTGTATAAAATCCCCTCTCTAACCCCAACAACCATTATTGTGCCTGGGATAACTTTCTCTGGATGTATGAGTACTTTCCCTCTCTGAAAAGTAACAACAAACCCCCTGTCCTCCATAGATAATTCTGAGAGTAAATTCTTCTTTAGTCCTAGTACATAAAGCACGTCTTGGGCATCAAACAAACCTCTTGACTCAAGATGGAATCAAACTGTTCCCTCTCCCTTCACAACATACTTGGTATCATCACCAAGATCCACATGATCTCTTGAGTCCTTATCCATCAGACTACTAAATAACTCCCATGCTTCTATCATACGAAAATATGCACAATTGTCCAAGTACCACACACTCCTAATTTTTGTGGTGGTAGAAAGGAAAGAAACTAGTGAGAAATCCTTCTCAAATCACACTTCAAACTCATCTAGATGTGTCTCTGTTGATGTTGTTGTATGTTTCTTTCCTTTTCCCTTCTTCTTCCCCAAACACTGAGATGCATAATGTGCACTCTTATGACAACATAAGCACTTGATTTTACTCAAGTCCTTCTTCTTCCCTAGCTGCGATGATCCTCCGTCATTGTTACCCTTTTTATTGGAACTCATTCCTTTTCCCTTCCTTGTCTTACTAACAAGGGCCAATTTCTCATCACTACTTCTTTTATTTATGCTTTTGGACTCCTCCCAAGTCTCTTCCTGGATGCAATCATCCCAAAGCCTCTGCCAATCTAGGAGTTTTTTCCGAGCACAAAATCCCTTGACAAATGGTTCCCAAGACTTGGGAAAACCATTCAATGCCACATTCATGAGATCTATGCCATCCATTCTCTCCCCTATGGCTGCAAGTTGATCATGTACTTGAGTGATCCTTATGAAATAGCTAGTAACATTGTCAGACATAGACATTTGCATAGATTTGAGTCTATTTCTTAAGACCATCCTCCTATACATATTAGTGCTATGGAATAATATTACTAGGGAATCAAACATGTCCTTGGTCATCTTATTCTTGAATAAGTGAGGAATTAGATGATCCTTCACTGAATCCAAGATAACCCTCTCAACCTTGATCTCCTTCTTCTCACGAGATGCCAAAGCTGCAAGATCTTTCGATGGAACAACTACTTTATCCACTAACTCCCAAAGGTCATACTCCTCCAATGCCAAATTAACTCAGTGAACCTATGACATAGCTCTTTGTTCATGGGATATTAAATAATACCTCTAATTTCAGTAGACATTGGTAAATATCTCCCAAAATCCTTTTGTTGAACCCCCCTCCCAATACATATTTCCAATAAAAGAAACCCTTATTTTCACTAGATACACCTTTTTATACCCCCAATACCTATAAACCCATTGAGACCCCACACCCACCCCAATACCTACAATTTATTGACTTTATTTTTCATAATTAAAAAAACCCCTTTATGAATGAACGTGATAAGATATTGGTCAACAAGGTGATTCCCCCATGATTTTTTGCATGTAGGTTGATTCAGTTTGATGCCTATCATGTTTGGTGTTTGATTTGCATGTGTCAGTAGGATCCACTTAGTCCTTTTCATAGGCACACCCATGGTGATACTGGGAGGTTATATACATTGGTTACATATGTTAGCTAACTAAGTTGGCATTTGTCTCATTAATTAAGAATTAACACAAACATGCATGCACATAAACACATGGATTTATAATAACATGATTTGAAGTCATAAGTAAGAGTCAAACCAAATGTATATCTAAAATAGAGAGAAGTACATCATGTCCAAAAAATATAAAAAGAATTATAAACATAAAAAATAAAACACATGGTCTTATTCATACTTGGTCCTGATAGAATGGAATTGTGTTAGTAGAATGTCTCGCAATATGCATCAGAAGTTTCGAGAGGTGAGAAATTTGTTGCCTTTCATTACTTCTACTTCTGATTCATGTAATATTTTTGTTATGAGATTCCACTATGTAATTTAACTTGAGATCTATTGTTTTTGGATGATTTTTTCAGGATTAGGTAACAACTTGTTTGGAATTTTCTATGGTATCATCCATTGAACCATGAGGTATGTGTTTTGAACTAGCATATAAGGATATGTTTTTCCCTGTAATACCATATTTCATTATTAACCATCACTTTTTTCATCATAATGCCTCAGTTTCGATCCTGCCAAGTTGCAACATTAGCCTTTCTCATTTGCACATTGTAACTTGTGGGGTAGTGCCTTCCCTTCAAGGGTGCCATAGTTAGCATTCCCTTTTCCATTTGGTTCCCATGTTGCATTTTTTTGTAGGCCTGAGAACCCTTATTTAGCCTTGCCATGACTAAGTTGAGCCACATTCTTCTCTCTTAATTTTTTTCTGGCCATGTCCTAGTGGGGTTCCTATTATTTTTATGTTTCTCAATGGTTGGATATGCATATCATTTCATATGTCCTGGTTCCTAATTCTAGGTTGTTATTTTCTTTCATCCTTCTTACCACCACTGCAATCACTCTTGACCACTTACCATTTGCCTTAACCTGCCTCTATTTCATGACCCTTACCCTTGGAGAAAACTACTGCTATGAGTGGATATTAATTTCCCAGTACCATTCTTGCATTTGATTTGCATAGGTTAGTTCCATGTGCTTCAAACATAGCTGTATGCAATGGTTCCACTCATTTTCTCCAAACGAGATAACTTTTAACACCTTTTAGTGCTCGTTAAACCATGAAAAAGACACCTTTGAGAACAATTTTAATAGTCCCTTTTTTGCACTCATAAAACCATGAAAAGGACACGATCGAGCATACTTTTATCTCTCTTTCGCACTCGTAAAGAAATGAAGGAGACACCAAAAAGAGGGTAGGGGGGGGGGGGNGTTACCTTGATTTATATTTGATAAAGTGGTATTCTTCAATTGTTGTTTCCTTTGAACATAACACATGTTTACTTCATTGTCTTACAATTGGGTTATATCTTGCCTAGGATTCATACCATCATTATGAGTCATATACTCGTCTGGATGGTTAATCTTCCAATCATTATGGAGATTTATTCAATTACTCATCCATTTTTCACTATATCATTGGTGCTCTTGAATCAATGCTTCCAATTCATCAATATGTTGCGTTATATGTTCAAGGGAAGTGAAGCCTAAGTCAACCATTATGTAATTTCATTGATATTTCATGTTGGCCATCCCTATGTCAATTGTACTTGGTGATTTCATCTCTTCACATAAATATCTCAGTTATTGTTCCATTTCCATTGATGGGGGATACATTAAGGCCCTCATTTGATGGATCTTTTCTTATCGACACCAAAACCTTATCTACAAACACAATCTAGAAACCCATTAATACCTTGGAACTTGTAGTCATCGGTGACAAGATTTTGTATGATCAATAGTGGATTCACCTCATTGACTCATGATCATTCAATCTTATCATTGTTCAACATTACTCACTCTATTCACACTCACTAAATTATACTAGGTACCTTGGGGTCTATTTTCATTATCGATGGGTCCCCTCATGTCTGTTAACGGTATACCATAGTGATTGGTAATCAACCATTTTCTACCATGCTTGACATCAACTCATCTATTCGCATGCTATAGAATTGTACCATCAATAGGGTTGGATTGAAGATCTTGGGCCTAGGGGGGCATCACTCCTTTATGCTACCTCTCCCAAGTTGTGATGTAGTGCATCACTATCATATGAGTACTATGAAGACTACATGGGCACTCTCATTGGTGCTAAATTTATTCTTGATGTATGATGTGACATAGATTCACATTGACATACTTTCTCATGGATATGATATCTTTTATGACATGGATCCACCGTGTATTTTTTTGTGGCCATGGTTTTGGATATCATTTCATGGATCCACAATGTATTTTTTTGGTGGCCATGCTTTTTCATACATCCGAGCATGGGTATGCCTACCTCGAGGATGATGTATATATATATATATATATATATATATATATATATATATATATATATATATATATATATATATTAAAGTTCATGGTGAGTTGGAAAAATCTCATAATTTTTTGAAATCCCCTTACTCCAACACCTGGTATCTTGTTATCTAGTGATTTCCTTACTATAGATCAAATTAACAACTCATAAAACAAAAACACATTGCTAGAATATTCAACTCAAATAAAGATAGCAAAATAAATAATAGAAACCAAAAATATCAACCACAATACACAAAACATTCTTCCCATCAACTAAGCTTATAATTCAAATAACTTCAAATGTTACAAGGGCTCTCATACCGAGGATAATGACGCACAGATAAATACAAAAAACTATAAACAATACTTGCAAACCCTAACAACTCTTGATCTATTGTATGACCTCAATATTTTACGTTTCTCAAGATGTACACACCTTTCTTTAAGAAAACCTGCATATATGCACTTGTCTCCATTGAAACCCATGTACACACACTCAAACACTATATGAAAACTCTATACAACATGACCTTTTTGCTTTGGATCCAATCTACTGAAACCCACTTGCGACTTCCTTTGTTTTGTATTCTCCTTGACTTGATGTCTATATGGAAGTCTTTCTCCACCAATCCAAGATATCCTTGAATCACATTCATTCGTGATCAAATACTCTAAGAAAAAGTCAATCTATGTTCTGTATTAATGTATCAAGTGTCTTCCTCCTTCACCCTATCCTTTCTTTTATAAGATTGAGTTATGACCTAACCTTAATCACCAAAGTGATTAATGGTTGATATTACTTCTCACCTCACATGAGATCAACGAATATTATTTAATTCACTATGCTAATTAAAGCATTTCCTTAAATAAACTCAACTCTCTAATAAAAGTAATTTACATTAATAATTCCCTTAATTAAAGTAAAGTATCAAGGTATAAGACTTTGGATGACTTTTAGACGTCTAGACACTTAAACTTGTGCAGAAGTACATATTTGATGCTACAAACATCTACACTACCTCTTAGTGGCGAAGGTACTTTTCAAAGATCCATATGAAATTGGTTGTCCCTTTGGTCTTGACACAATGTCCCACACATCATCCTACACCATGGAATCCCACCAAACCTATTGGTTTGTTGCTTCTTGAACACTAGAAGACTCAGAATCAATGATGCTACTCGTTAGTGCCACGAAGTTTGGAAACTTCCTCGGTGGCCTACACTCTCTGACTGCACTCATGAGATCCTCACCAACATCCCTCAATGTCTATAATAGCCACCTAGGTCTCCTGACAAAGCTATAAGGGGATAACTCCTCCTCCCCACCTGAAGTATGCCTCCTTGAACTAGAAGTTGTTGATTGTTGCTCATCCTTTAGAGCCTACTACTCCTCATCCTTTGTCAATGTTGATGACTCCTGAGATCTTCTAGATGCCAATTTATCCATGAACTTAACATCTCTACTCACAACTATCTTCCACTGTGTTGGTATAAATATATTGTAATCCTTTTAGGTTTTGTTGTACCCCACAAATATACCCTTCTATCCTAAATATTCTAGCTTCATACTCTTCTCCATAGGCACATGGATGTATATTGGACAACCAAATATCCTCAAATTTCCTATCTCTGACTCCACTCCTAAGAATTTCTCCTTCAAAGTCTTTTCCCCCAATATCCTATGAGGACTCTTGTTATGCACATACATTGTCATGTTACATGCCTCTACCCAAAGAAACATAGGCAACTCCTGGTCATCTATCATATCCCTAGAAAAACCAATGATGGACTGATTCTTTCCCTATACAACCCCATTATGTTGAGGGTTGTATGAGAATGTCAACTCCCTCTTGATCCCCTCCTACTTGCAGAAATCATTGAATTCATTGGAGGTGTACTCTCCCCCATTATATGACCTCAAGACCTTGATGTTCTTTCATGTCTGGTTCTCCACCTAAGCCCTGAACTCCTGAAACCAACTACAGACCTCATCCTTGGTATTCATAAAGAAGATCCAAGTTTTCTTGGAAAAGTCATCAATGAAAGTCACATAGTATGACACTCCCTGCACCGATGCTATTTAAATTGACCGACTCACATATGAATGTATAAGATCCAATATCCCCTTAGACCTACTCTCACTACTAGGGAAAAAAGCCTTGGCATTCTTTCCAAGTGCACACCCTTTGCACACTCCCTACTGCTTAATACTAAAATATGGAATACCTATAACAACCCCCATTAGAATAAAAAATTCCCTATAGTGTAGGTGTCCCAACCTCATGTGCCATAGATCACATAGGTTGTCACTGTCACGTACCAAGGCCTGAATAGGATTTCCCTGCAACCTGTATAAAATTCCCTCTCTAACCCTAACAACCATTGTTGTGTCTGGGACAACTTTCTATGGATGTATGAGTACTTTCCCTCTCTTAAATGTAACGAAAAAACTCATGTCCTCCATAGCTAAGACTGAGAGTAAATTCTTCTTTAGTCTTGGTATGTAAAGCACATCTTGAGCATCAAACGAACCTCCTGACTCAAGATGGAATGAAATTGTTCCCTCTCCCTTCACTGCATACTTGGTATTATCACCAAGATCCACATGATCTCCTGAGTCCCTGTCCATCAAACTGCTAAATATATCCCATGCTTCTATCATATGACAATATGCACAATTGTCCAAGTACCACACACTCCTAATTTTTGTGTTGGTAGAAAGGAAAGAAACTAGTGAGAAATCCTTCTCAAATCACACTGCAAACTCATATAGATGTGTCTCTTTTGATGTTGTTGTATCCATATTTCCTTTCCCCTTCTTCTTCCCTAAACATTGAGATGCATAATGTCCACTCTTATGACATCAAAAGCACTTGATTTTACTCAAGTCCTTCTTCTTCGCTAGCTTCTATGACCCTCCATCATTGTTACCCTTCTTGTTGGAACTCATTCCTTTTCCCTTCCTTGTCTTAGTAATAAGGGATAAGTTCTCATCACTACTTCCTTGATTTATTCTCTTGGACTCCTCCTGAGTCTCTTATTGGATGCAATCATCCCAAAGCCTCTGCCAATCTAGGAGTTTTTCCCGAGCGCAAACTCCCTTGAAAAATGGTTCCCAAGACTTGGGAAGAGCATTCAATGCCACATTCACAAGCTCTACGCCATCCATTGTCTCCCCTATGGATGAAAGTTGATGATGTACCTGAGTGATCCTTATGAAATAACTAGTAATATTGTCAGATATAGACATTTACATAGATCTGAGTCTATTTCTTAAGAACATCCTCTTATTCATTTTAGTGCTATGGAATAATCCTACTAGGGAATCAAACATGTCCTTGGTCGTTTTATTCTCGAATAAGTGAGGAATTTGATGATCCTTCACTGAATCCAAGATAACCCTCTCAGTCTTGATCTCCTTCTTCTCACGAGATGCCAAAGCTGTGAGATCTTTCGATGGAACAACTACTTTATCCACTAACTCCCAAAGGTCATACTCCTCCAATGCTAAACTAACTCTTTCTTTCCAAGCTAGGAATTTGGATGCTCCATCCAATTTTCCTTCAACTCTCTAAATCGTTGATGTCATCCCTTTAGAACCAATGATATTCCTTGGAAATAACCTGCTACTAAAATTTCCCATGTACTGACATGTACGAACTTGTATGCACCTATCACCACTAACACCAGTGTATGTACATGACTTTCCTTACTGAAACTTGTGTATACATGACTGTCTCCAAAGTAACTAGTGTATGTACATGACTATTCCTTCTTCAACTTGAGTACAACTCCTTACAACTGCAAAACCCTAGTTCTACCTTAGTACTGTTGTTTCCCTGAAATCAACCCCTTAGTTTCTGACTATTGGTTATGGATCTACTAAGATATCCTTACAAATATGATCGATCTTCTATCAATTGTTATGGATCTGACATTTGGCTTCCTTTCAGAGTGACTGCTTTGATACCATGTTGAAATCTCGTTCTCCAACACCTAAGTACTTGTTATCTAATGATTTCCTTTTTGTAAATCAAATCAATAGCTCACAAAACAAAAATACATTGTTGGAATATTCAACTCAAATGAAGATAGCAGAAGTAATACTAGAAACCAAAAATCTCAACCACAATACACAAAGATATCATGCCCATCAACTAAGCTTATCATTCAAATAACTTCAAATCTTACAAGGGCTCCCGTACCAGGGATAATGGCCGACGGAGAAATATAGAAAACTATAAACAATACTACAAACCCTAGCAACTCCCGATCTACTGTATGAACTTGGTATTCCACATTTCCCAACATGTGTGCATATTTCCTTAAGAAAACATGTGTATACACGCTTGTCTCCACGTAAACCCACGTACACAAACTCAAATATTGTATGACAACTCCATACAACATGACCATGTTGTTGCAGCTCCAATCTGTTGAAACCCACTTGCAACTGCCTCTATTTTGGCTTCTCCCTGACCTGATCTCTAAATGGAAGTCCTTCTCCACCTATCCAAGATCTCCTTAAATTACAATCCTTTTTTATCCAATCCTTTGAGCAAAAGTCACTATTTGCTCTGTATCAATGTATCAAGTGTCTTCCTCCTTTGATCTAAAATTGAAGAAGACTTGAAAAACTTGAATAATTATTGCAAGTGAAATGTTATGTGTTTAAAGCAACAGGATCAATTTGCAAAACATAAATTAAGGATTACTTATGTAAAATACACATAGATAGCAGCATAAACATTGAACATAAACACATGTGCACAACAGTTGATAAAGGAGTTCACCCCTCTTATGGGCTACATCTCCTGGTCCAACTTCCAATGGATCATTATTATTAATTGCTCAAAAGTGCTCAAAAATATTTCTTACAATGCTCAAACTGACAAACCGACTGCTCCAATGGCTTCCCAGCGTCCCAAAACCCCTGTCTGGGCTCTTTCGGCACCTCAATCGGTCGAAAAATGAGAAAGTTAGGCTTCTTGGAAGTCTCCTTCTCCAAGCTTGATGTCTCTGGTTCTACAATTTGCACTCCTCCTTTGCAAACCTGGCTCACACGCTCATTTAAGCGCAAAAACCCAGCACCGGGCGCAACCTCGCCAACGGTGCAAAACGTAGGACAGTTAAGGGCGTGCCAGCCCCTAACCGCCTCGGCACCTGGGCGTATGGCGCATATGACCATAGGTTTGGCAAATGGGTGGTTAATTCGTTGAACTGCTCCACCAGTTTAACTCCTGCGCTCCAAGTCATATGCCAATACAAAGAAACCGTGGACTATTCCAAGTCCCACACACCAACAACCGCGCGTATATGTTTTAATACATTCATATGGTTGTTGTAGGAAAATCTTCCTGCGGACAAGTAGATCGACCTCTAAGGCTTGACCTTAACCCTAGACAGAAAAGTGCTTATCGTGGACACTGAATTTCTTTCGAATCTATCTAAGCCTAATGCATGAGAAGGGAGAGTAATAGAAGTACCTCTTAACTGACGTTTGTCCCTGCACGCTCCGAGTTGCGCTCCAATCCTTTGCTCCTTGCTGAGGTATGTGGACAAAACAAGATACGACCACTTCCTACTCTATTGACATTAGCTTGAAAACAAATCTATCACTGAATGATAAGTTCATGTAACATCAGACACAAACTAGAAAGAAACAGGCCAAGCGTGTCATATTAATGAGAATAACGACAACAGTGCTTACAATCGTAGATGCGAATGCGACAGCTTCGTCAGGTCCTCTTCATCTAACCCTTGCCTAAACGATCCACAACCTGGATGACAGCAGCTTCGATGATTTCTCTCCTTTGGCTGACTGCAACTTTCCTCCAAGATCATAAGTTTCACATATTCTCTTCCTCTTCCACACTTATGAGATCATAAGTTTGGTGTGATTCCCTCTCTCATCACCATAGAGCTTGCTTATATAGGTTGGGAGGAGCCTAACCATTTGAGTTATGTTTAGAACCAGTTGATAACCTCCTCCTTGGATCAGA
>ML780378.1:0-12504 GCA_009831015.1 Picea engelmannii
TCATCCATATTTACTTTTTATCAACCATGACAAAACAATAATGAGTCATATTTACATCAAACAATATTGGGTCCATTACCCAAGCCTTTGTGCTACGGGGCTTTCTTCAAGGGTTGACATCAATGACAACCAACCTTAATCAACAATGTACACTAATGATGACACATGCACTCAAAGAGAAACAAAAGGTGGATATTGGTATTTTCTTACCATGTCAAGAAATATGTTTTGTGAAGGATGTGATAGGTTATTTAAGTAAAGCTTGGATTCATATAATATTATGTATAAATATGCATTTATGTGGGTTATTTAAGTAAAGCTTGGATTCATATAATATTATGTATAAATATGCATTTATGTGATGCAAATAAAATTAATAGATATGTGTCAAATATTTTGGATGACAATAGTTCTAGTTCTAAAGGGAGAGCGGAAGGAGACAAATAATATTAACATATATGTCAAATATTTTGGATTACAGTAGTTCTAAAGGGAGAGGGGAAGGAGACAAATAACATTAATAGATATATGTCAAATATTTTGGATGACAGTAGTTCTAAAGGGAGAGGGGAAGAAGAAGGAGGATGAGATCAACTAGAAATGATATTGTCATAAATTTTTTTTAAAACATGTAGATTATTTTCTGCTTATAGAGGGAAGTGTTATTATGGTGATAAGACCAAAGACAATGAGGAAGTATAAATAAAGTACTAGAATCTTGTGAAAAGGTGTAACTCCAACTCGTTTCCTAAGTTGAACATTGAATTTGTATTTAATGAACACATAAATCGCATTACTTCATCTTGTATAAATGAGTTGGGACTCTTTTGCATGGATGGTGAAAAGGTTCCATATCATCACAAATTTGGGTTGATGAAGTATGTTGGTTCATTATAGAAATATGGACATTGAATGATTTGGACCAATTTTTTGAAGAGCATCAAATATATTACAAATCACAACAAACCAAAAAAATTGATCAAAACAACAAAGCATCTATATATATTTATGGAAGGCCAAAAGCTTCAGAAAATGTTGCAGAGTTTATAAAAAATGCATGTCTAGTGAGCATGATCAAGTCTCTAAATTACATCCTTGGGAGCTGCGATGGAAATCAGATTATGGTCTATGCAATCAACACAATACATAGGAGAGAGTTTTAAAAGAATTTACTTTAATAAACTGTAATTTGAATATCATACTACTTATTAACTATTGTAATCATTTATTATACTAGCTAGTGTTTTTCATATTTACAATTTACTATTCAAATCGACATTGAATATAGGAATTTGCTCAAAGGACAAAGCTCTCCTTTCATATTTTGTGAAACAATTTTGGTTAATGTACATTAATTAAGAAAAAATTCCAACTGAATTTGAATTTTGAATCTTGACCATATGTTTAAATCAATATGAGTGTAGAAAACAAAGTATTATGCCACTTTAAAAGTACAAAGGTTGCTAATTTACTTTCTTTAATGCTATGAGATGTAGATAAAGGTTTGACAACTTTGACTTCATTTAAAAGACCTTATGTAATCAATCTAATTATACCATGTTTATGTGGACAATCTAATTAATGGATTTTTGGAAGCGTTCAAAGTTCTCATGGAAAAACTGGTTGGGTACAAGGATTGCAATGTAACTTTTAGCTTGATAAGATATGATTATTTTATTAATAAAGGTATCATTTGAGTGGGGTATTCTTTTAGTCAATCCAATAGGGCTACCTCTTAACTCCTACCTTGCATGTTTTGGTTGTAGAGGTTCTTAGATATATGAGAAGTTCTAAAGTTATATTGGCCTAATTCATGGGATCCATATTCTTAATCCAAATGTCAAGCAATGTGTTAATAGCCATTTTGCAGATGACTTCTTCTTTACATTTTTTAAGGACCAATCTTCGTGGAATCACACTGTGGAGCGTTTGAATATTTTTTGTGACCTCTAGTTCCTATGTTTAATGGGCTAAGATACAATGTTAAAGAGAAAGACAACAACTTGTCACTAACTGGATGGCCTCTCAAAATATTTAAGTTTTTGGGCATACCCTCCACTTTTCAAGCCTCTCCTCATGACCTTTAAAGGTGTTGTGCATAGAGTGGAGAAGAAAATTGATAAGTGGGTCACCAAGCCTTTGGCCCTAGCACCAAAGTTCCTAATGTGCACTAAAGTGTTGGTGTCACCCATGTCTACTATTCTTCTTACCGGGCCCTTTAAAGTGGCCTATTCGAAATTGGAGAAAGCACTCAAACATTTTCTTTGGGCCAAGCACGGAAAATTTTAAGGATCCACACTTATTAAAGTGTAGAAACCTTGATGAATCTTAGTAATTCTTAAAATTTCAAATATAAAATGTTTGGCGATTTTTTTGTAAAAATATTCAAAATTTTAAGGATTTGATATAGTTTCTATAAAATTTTGGCGATTTTTATGCTATAGAATTTGGGTGAAACATTTTGAGAAAAAAAATGTAAATTAGTGGATCTTTTTTAGAAAAAAACATGGAAAATTAGCCCATGGGCAAAATTTGTCCCCTAAAATTTCCTATGGTGCCAAGACTAACAATATATCAGGTTTTCACATAATTAACTAGGAGCTCTATTATACACCCTAGGATATGGAGCCTTGGGTGTTATTAGAGTGTCGCTAGAAGCCCAAGCCCTTTTTGCTAAATGGGTAATTTGTGCTGAGGAAGGGAAGGAGACTTGGAAAGTTTCATTGTGACACCAGGTCAAGGAGGGCCTCCTACTTTAGAAGTTGGCTTGGTAAGGAATGTATTTTCAAACATTGCTTCTCACTCCCTCTCTAGTTGAGATTCTGAGCACATTTGTTCTTTAGAGTATATGAGAGGCCTAGGAGGCTATGAAACCCTTTCAAGTATGCCTAAGCATGGGTGGAGTCTCTGCGTGACAGTGTTATATCCCTGCCTTCATTACTCGAAAAGTTGCTTTGTTAGGGGATCAACATCCCTAAATTTTCAAGTTTCGCTATGCTTAGATGTTGTTTAAGGTTAAAATGTTGTTCTAGATCTAGAAGAGACACTGTGATGTTTCATTTATGTTGTCTCAATACAATTATTTTCATGGTAAGACAACACTCTAATAGAGGCCAACTTGTCATTGCAAATCTATGTTCAAGCTCAAAAGGTTTGAGTAGAGTTGAAGAACCTCTAGTGGCTTGTTTAATATTGGGGCGAGGACACTTACACTATGAGAAAAGAGCCACGTGGCCCTTCTCAGTCAACCTATATCAAATCACACAAGGGAGACAATAGGCCCCATCACAAGGTTAGTAGACAAGTGTGGGAGCACCACAAACACGAGAGGCATTGACTACCCCCTGCTTCTTCTTTGAATGACAAAGAAATTATGGCACTGGCCTTAGCCATCTTAGAGGGGCCCATACCCTTAAAGCCACATGGGGATGGAAGGGAGCCTATACAACCTTTTAACATCGATCCTATAATTTCTAGATGAGGCCCTCCCTTGGATGACCATGGTCAGCGTCCTCCTACTACTAGTCTAGTTGCTTCTTCGTGTTAACTAATTGGGCATATGCCCTTATGTTGTGTTATTTACTTCTAAAAACTTTATGGCTCTATGATTTCAGGGTTTCTGACAATGGTCAACTGGTGTTTTTTACTTTCAACATCTAATTCCCCAATGTTTTGGCTCAAGTCAGTGGACACAATCTTTGTTTTTGGTTAATGCTCATAGGCACTACATGCATAGTGTCCTTTTTGTATTAAAGTCATATACATTTGCTAATATTAATAGTCAAAGGAAGTTTTAATTCAAATAAAAGCATCACTAAAATAGTATGCCACTTTGTATTGTTCGGATGCAATGTCTAATAAAATAATAGTGATAGGTGCCAAATGCAATGTGGTTTGCAAATCATGTATATTGTATTCATTTATTTTCCAACAAGCCCAAGAAAAGCAAAGAATCATGCATACATTTCTTTACCTAAGCAAGGAGCTAAATACTTGTTGTAAAAGCAAGAAAACAAACTATCAAAAATTGCCCATCTATTGTCATCCCTGCATTCCCTCTGCAATCATTTTGAATAAATGAGTTACACGGAATGGAATAGTTTGTTTTTTTCTCGCTAGTATCAAATTTCATTATCTAGGTATTTAAATACATGAATGGTCTCTCTATCTATTTTATGCATTATTGTAAAAATGTCAGTTGCTTAAGGCTATTGGTTCATGATTGAAACTACACATTGATAAGAAGAAGAGAAAATAGAAGAAAAGCGATTGATCTCGACAACATTTTATTCAGACGTTCATCAAGTCTATGGAATCATAGGGTTGAAAGAAAATGAAAATGGATCTAGAGGTTATTGCACAACTCATTGTTGAGTCTGATGGTTGTATCAGGCCCATTAGTGTCATTGAGTAGTCTCCATATACCATGAAATATGTGATGCATTGATTAGTGGTACTCCCTCCCTTAAGTTTTAATGCTTACTACATGTGATCCCTAACAAGAAGAACAATGGTGCATTTCTGTTGTTGAAGTTGTAAATATCTCGTTTTCTTTTGCGCTTTGTTAGGTATTTCTAATGTATGTATTTCAAATTTTATATTCATTAAATGTGAATTGCAATTATTTTATTGTATGGCTACTTTATCTAACAATCATCGAATATGGTTGGAGGTAACTGAAGGGAAAAAATATAACACTATACATGAAAGGATGTTAGTACACCATGACGTGCACTATGCTCCACCTTGCACCTTAACAAGGGGACATGAACATGAAGTATATATTAGACAAACATCCATAACATTTTGACAAAATTTAATATAGGTCAATTTAAGGACTAATTATTCCTACATGTTGCTCATTATTAGGGTGAGACCTCCTCCATTGGGCATGAAGAAGATATTCTTGATCGTCCCAACCCTTTTAAGGAAATAAGATGTTCTACAAAAGATCAGAAATATATATAATAGATCGTTGCAAACTCAAAGTTTCAAAGCATCTACCAACAAGGTGTGTTGCTTAAGCAAATGGAACTCCATATTACACACACTTAAAACTTTATGAATTATTTTTTTGTGATTAATAAATTCCCCATTTTCAATCTAGTTTAAAAAAATAATGACAATCTTTCATTTGTTGCATAACTTTTTCTGGGAAGATGCCAATATGGTCCTCTTACTCTCTTGCTAGTAATTGATCAACACATCATCATGTCATCCCTTGCATTGCCACCACATCACACACCATGTAGTTAATCTCCATCTCAACATGGCATGATATGCTACCCCCCTCTATCTCAAACACCCTTGCACACAACCTCCATCTATCTCATGACACATCACACCATCCATCTAATCGTGACACTCACCATCCCACTCCCAATATTCATTGATCATCTGCTCCATTCACTATTGTTTGTTAGCATGAGACAAATGTCCATAAAGATACCTCTAGACAGTAATGGAATTTCGTTGAAGTGAAGACCTAATAAGTAACAAATTAATCACTTGGTATATGTTTAAGGGTTTTATGTTATTCCACTAGACCTATATTGTTTTGCAAAGAGTAATAGATTTTATGTTAGACTTGTATGAGAAAGCATCTATTAGGTCAAACTACAGATGCAAAGAAAAGAAAAATTTGAGAAAAGAACTTATGAAATACATGATGGAATGTTATGGATCGATATTCAACAAAAGGTGGTTGATTCAATTGTTGGAAAGCATACACAAGAGGTGCAAGACACCTTACATATAATTAGTTGAAAACCCTTGTTATAAGTGTCTTTTGTTAATCTCATAACAAGAGTGGAATTCTCTAAAAGTTGATGCAAGGGAAAAGGCTGAAACAAATAAAAGTAAAAGCAAAAAATGTTTGGTAATCATTCAAACCCAAAAGCTTAGTTTATGTAAAACTATGGCATGTGTCGTGTTCTAGAATTCTAGCAAACAAATACATGAACCTTTTGACGAGGTGAGGACACACAAAAGGCCACCAAAGAAAAAAATTGTAAGTAAGCCAACTTTAGATGATTTTGACTTGTGTTGTTGAAGAGCTCACTTAGAAAGAATAAAGAATTGCATTTTCAACATTATGAAGGAATAGTTACTATTTTGATGCAAACAAAGCAAGGTAGAACTTTTCCACCTTTGACCCCAACATTTGTGAAACAATCTTTCATGGTGAACTAAGAGCTTTCCATCTTACAACCAAAGGGAAACGCTGTATCAAAAATTGACATTGTTTTTGAGCTTGAACTCGAAGCCACTGAAAACACTCTTCGAACAACCAATGTGGGTCATTTTGAAATGCTAAAACGCAAGAAGGTAATTACATAGTAAAATGCATGCATATAACACCAATATATTGAAGTTACTAGTATCAATCTGATAGCATATACGTGAAAATTCACCTCACTATTTCAACAGTCACCAACATGGAAATGCTGAGATGAAAAATTGTTGACATGATTATTGCTAACACGACATCATTGATGTAGTAATGACAACGCAACAAACATCGATAAATTGGAAATTATATGCACTTGATGATATCGTTTGAATGCACAAAGTCGTAATATCAACTTATGCATTGTCACATCAAAATATCGACGAACTTTCACATTCAGTATTTTCCATGTCTTACAAAAAGGACCCCAACAATTTTTGTTATAAATCGAATATGATCTTTGGTATCAAATTCAAAATAACAGTGTTAGAAATTATGTGCAATGCTTGCACATTTGTACATAGTAATGTTAAACATGTTAGGATTTCCTATTAACAAATATTGGATGTAAAATGAAATTGGATGTAAAATGAAAGGCATTTTTTATTAACAGCTATCACAAGCAACTTTTCTCTTTACTATTTGAATTATTGTTTTTGTCTTGGTTTATGTAAACTATAAGGATATATCTTAGTGTGTAGATTTTTACAGTTAATCACATTGTATAAGCTTTTTGGATAAGTAATTTTGAAACGTCCAATGTTTCAAGTGGACACTCTACCCATTGTTAAGGACAATTGAAGCTCTAAAATGTTAGAAAAGAGTGTTGAAGAGAAAAGAAAATTAATAAAATAAAAAATAATAATAATAAAATAGTGAACAATATTGTTAGGTCTAAAAACAATATTAAAAGTAGGGTACTGGAATTAGATATTAAATTATTAAAATACGATACAATCGTTGAGGAGAAAGGAGGAATATGGGGGGGTGGGAATTAATAGAATCGTGAAAGCCATTATGACTTAAAACGACAGTAGAATAAAGTTTAAAAATATATGAGGGAGAATGTGCATGGTTAGTTTTGATGGTGTTTCTCTTTTTATTAAAATCCCCATCTTTGAAGCCCTGGCCTTGATCTCTAATCTTGTCAACCCAGAAAGTCTTAGCATCATTGAAATTTGTCTCTCTTCTACTTTCTTTACCTTCAAAGGGGTTTGCTATGAGCAAACTGAAGGTACATCCATGGGGTTTTTTTTATCCCTAGTGGTGACTAATATTTTTATGGAACAGTAGCCTTAAACAACTTTCATCTCAAACCTAAGTGATGGTTTCATTTTGTCGATGACACGTTTGTCATTTGGCCTCATGCTCTGCTTTGATCTATTTCTTTAACCATCTCAATAACATTTCCCCCCATATTCAATTCACTATGGAAATTCAAAAGGATACCTTCATCCCTTTCTTGGATGTTCTTATCTTTCGTCTTCCTATTGGCTACCTTACCCACCAAGTTTATAGAAAAAAGACTCATACTAAATAGATACATCCATGCAAATTCTCATCATCATCCAGCTCAAAGGTCCAGAGTGCTAAAAACTCTCATTACTAAGGCCATCTGCAACTTCGCTACTCAATTTCTATAGAAGGAAAAATCCCTCCTAACAAAAGTCCTAATGTTCAATGGATAGTCTCTCCCTCAAATCAGCAAAGCCTTCCACTCAATGCACAATCCCAAATCGAAAAATTATTTCTCTCCCCCAACCCTAGCCATTGTCTCTCTGCCTTATATCCAAAGCACCATTTATCATATTTCCAAAATTCTGACTAATAGGAATATCAAAACCCTTTTCAAACCCGAAAAACCCTCAAACAATTATTCAAAACCAAGGGCAATTCTGATCAGATGCTTGGCCCGGGAGTTTATCTAATTTCTTGTTCTTGTGGAAAATCATACATAAGTCACACTGATAAATCCTTCAAAACCCTTCTCAAAGAGAATATAGCTAACACTATCCACAAACGTATTGTCAAGTCAATTATTATTGAACACTCTTTTAAATCCAAACACCTAATTTTGTTTTGACCAAACCAAAATTTTAGTCTCATCCCCTTATTACTCTTTTCATATTATTCATGAAGCGTTGGAAATTGGGAAACATCATGTTAATTTTAATTGTGAAAATGGCTACAAACTTAACCAATCTTGGAAGCCCACCATTCATCACCTTGGTCAGCAACCCCCCCTCCGCCCTTTTTCTTTTTAATTTACTTTTTTCACTCTTTCAGATAATCTTCTCGTCACTCCTCTCTCTCTTTGTACCTATCTTTTTGTTGTTGTTTTGGTCATTTTCCCTACTTTGAAATCTTTTTAATCTCTCAATCACAATATATCTCCTTATCTTAGAATAGCATAATCTCCCTTCAATATCACATTATCCCTCTCATATTTTTAAACCCTATTCTAATGTTGTTTTAAGTCCTAACATCACATTATCCCTCTCATATTTTTAAACCCTATTCTAATATTGTTTTAAGTCATAACGACTTTCACGATTCTATTAATTTTTTTCCCAATATTCTTCTTTTCTTCTCAAAACAATATTTCCTTCTTATCTTAAAATAGCATAATCTCTCTTCAACATCACATTATCCCTCACATATTTTTAAACCCTATTCTAATGTTGTTTTAAGTCAAAGACTTTCACGATTCTATTAATTTTTTCCCATATTCCTCTTTTCTTCTCAAAAGTCATCTCATATTTTAATAATTTAATATATAATTCCAATACCCTAGTTTTAATATTGTTATTAGATCTAACTTTCTTCTCACTGTATTATTATTATTTTCTTATTTTATTAATTCTCTTTTCTCCTAAAAATAATCTCTCTAAAATAATTCTCTTTTCTCCTAAAGAATAATCTCTCTTTTTTAAATAGAAAGTCTCAACACTCGTTTCTAACATCTTAGAGTCTTAACTCTTTTTTAAATAAGAAGTCTCAACACTCGTTTCTTTTAAATAAGAAGTCTCAACACTCGTTTCTAACATCTTATAGTCTTAACTCTTTTTTAAATAGGAAGTCTCAACACTCGTTCGTTTCTAACATCTTAGAGTCTTAATTTCGTTTCTAACATCTTAGAATCTTAGTTGTCCTTTTTTTTTCTCAAGAGTCATCTCGTATTTTAATAATTTAATATCTAATTCCAATACCCTAGTTTTAATATAGTTTTTAGATCTAACTTTCTTGCTCAATGTATTATTATTATTTTCTTATTTTATTAATTCTCTTTTCAACTAAAGAATAATCTCTCTTTTTTAAATAGGAAGTCTCAACACTCGTTTCTAACATCTTAGAGTCTTAATTGTCCTCATAGTGTCCTAGTTTCTAATATTTTAGAGTCTTAATTGTCCTTCTACTTGCACACTATTTTTCCAAAAAAACTCATACATTATTTTATATATATATTATTATTAGAATTTAGAATGAACAAAAGAACGTTGATGTTAATATTCTAATGAAAAGATAAAAACCTTACAATGATTGAATATTACAATTACTTGAATACTGCTTTGAAAAATATATTAAGAAATAAATAAAAATATTAATAATTAAATTATATGTAAAACAAAAGTGTTAGGAAACATATCAACAATTAAGTTTTGAATATAGGCTTAGAAAACGTACAAATAGGAAATATTTACATCCATCTTAACATTAAAAGATTACCTGATTTTCCATATGGCCGAATGGACAAATCAGACCACATAATACCCATCAAATTTTGGACTGTCAATTGGATTGAACAAGGACTTACCGGATTTGCCCCTTTCGGGTAAGGTCTTTCAAGACATTCGAAGGAAAGACAGGAAGACAATCATGTTGACCTTTAGTGTGATAGAATATAGGCAATGATAGTGCCGTTGCCTTGACAAATTCATGCAGACACTCGACGAAAATGGGCAGAATCCCAACCTTATTAGATGTTAAGAATGTCATTATAGAGGCATGAAAACATTTATTTAACGAGAAATGTGATGAACGCCAGGAACAGAGCCAAATTCTCATATAAAATTGCTCACCGAGGCATCTGCAACAATGTAAAACTGGAGAAAAGATTATTGTAAAACAAAAAATAATGAAAAAATAGCCTGAATATTAAGATATCCTCAACATCACTCAGATGGCAGAGTCGAGACATTCCAAAATTATTCATTCCACCAAAAATGCACACCTCTCTTCAGAGAGCCTGGTCCAGTTACTCTAATATATATATATGTTCAAAACGAACCACGTCTTCTGAAAATTTAAACACAAAATAATGTTTAGTTGCTTTCAAAATATTCAAGAGCCCAAGTAACTAAATTTCTATGTTGAAAATAAATCAACTCCCAAGTGTATTACAACATAGAGAAGGAAAGAAATGATATTCAACTTCCTCAACACAGCCTCTTAACAATGTACACCATCTCTCAATAAACACTAAATACACGCACCACCACCTACATCATTACTCGGACATTGTCATCCTGTTGATGCTCCACTACAAATTAAATAATTAAAAAGACCAAAACAGGCAATGCAATACAACAATTATTCTCCTTGGTAGATCAAGGATCCAACAGCCGAGGGTAGTTTGACAGATTTATCATCTTCAATGAATTGGGTGATACTGATCTGACATTCGTTTTGGGGGTAGCTTTCGGAGGATGAAAAGGACCAGTGCTGATGGAAGAATCTCTACCAACTGCCAAGAAACATCACTGTGAGATCATGAAATTGGCATCTACGAGTTCAGCAAAATGGGCTCATAAACAAGACACCCCATCAAAAATACATATCTACCATAAGATTCGAGCTCATAAATAAGACACCCCATCAAAAATGCATATTTACCATAAGATGTGAGCTAACTCACCATGTAGTAAATCAAATTAAGAATTGGATGGTCCAAAACATCAAGGTCTGCATCCTTGTCAAATGCAGAAAGAGCAACCTGCCAAACATATACAGAGATAGATCTCAACATAATGCACCTTACAAACTGGTTACTTATTATATGATCATATGAGAAAAATTGTTTTTCTATATCTGACGGATTTAAGATGGGAATAGTGGCTTCCCCTACTCCAACCCGAAATAAATGGATTTAAAAAAAACCTGTTTTCCCAATAGCTCAAGAAAGCTGTAACTGGTTAAGGGATATTCGAGCAATATAAGGTGTAACCAGTTAAGGTGTAACTGGTTAAGGGATATTAGAGCAATATGTTATACTGCGGACCAATCCTTGCAACATATGTGGGATAGCAAGCCTCTGTGCAGTGTGGACACCCCCCATTGATATGAAGTCATGGTATATTGGACCTATATAATGGTATGAAGATCATGGTATATTGGAGCTATATGTTACTGCGGACCTCGCAACAAATGTGGGATAGCAAGTAGTTATATAGAAGATTCTTATAGTCATAGAATAGGAACAGTAGCTTGCTGTAAAAGCTTAGAAAATTGTTCACTCGTAGAAAATTTGTATTGGTGATCCCTTAAATTCAAGCTCAGGTAAGAGCATGACAAACCCAATAAAACCCGAAACTTTACTGGGCTAGAAGGTTATCGATCCCTTACTCGCACTCTCACTCAGGTAAAGGTTATATCAAGCAGCCCTTCTAAAACACATAAAATACAGAATGTATGCGGTGTCCTTACCACAATGCACCTTATGACAAAGCAAGTGAAGCATATAGCTGTAACAAAGCCAACCTGCAGAAAAACAATATTCAGATTAACTTATAGACAGCGACAGAAAGCATCAATATTTAATTATCATACAATAACTCAACATGGGATGATGATTCTATATCCAGAGTTTTTAATCCACAAGCAACCGGCTAAAAGTAAAAGCTGTTCTCCTGTCTGATAATCAACAATTAAAACCATGCCATTCTAAAAGATGGGAAGTCTTTGGTTTTAGTGCCAGTAATGGTCTTGTTGCACATCCCTAGTTTTCAACAAGTCAAACCATATCATGGCATATTGGGCCTACAGTCCACAGGAGAACTGCATAGCCGAAAGCAATCTCCCAACAAAATTCACAGCTCCAATGGTGTTCAACATTTTAAAACTGTACAAAGGTTTCTTCAAGAGGAGCATTTGTGGTAATATTATAACCGCTATTTTCAAACGAAAGCATTCGACAAATCAAATAAAAATCTGATCGGATTGGGTATGAAGAAAGGGATGCGAAAGAGATTTGACCCTCGTCAAAATGTCTAAGCATG
>ML780378.1:30918-58699 GCA_009831015.1 Picea engelmannii
ATCTATTAAGCACCGAGAGAGATCAAAAAGAAATCAAAGAACAAATCCCCTGGTACATAAAAAATCCAGAGTTAAGATGGACCTAAGTTGGTGTGTGTATGTTTCTTTTTTATGTTACAGATTTTAATTTTTTTTTCCATTTTGATTTTGAAGCATAGACGATACACATCTCATCCATACTGGACTGTAGAATGCACGTTGCTGCTCTCAGTAAGTACAAACATAGTTACCGAGTTCAAATAGAAAACCCTAAGGCTTATATTATTTAACTTGCATCACGGTTTTACCACTAATAAACAGAATACAGGCCTTATTAGTGTTAAAAAATAAAATAAACGCACACTAAAGGGCAAGATATACTTACCGAAGAACTGCCAACAGACTAACATTATTTCCAGGATGAAATCTTCTTGTAACAGACCATTTCTACGGTTATGGATTTTCTAAATCGGTTGAAGAAGATCCAACTCCCCTCTGCCACTTTCAATAGTAATAAAAGTTAGGTCTATACAACTACTTAAACGTGCTGAACATATTGTAAAGTGATTCTGCATCCTCCCAGGCCCAAAAACCTAGTCTCCTTTAAACGAGGTCAACCTAACTCAACTCTGAACCTCTAACTTAGGGGCATAACTAGTAGGATTGGATTCTTATATTTCCTCTGCACTTCAGTTTGTATTCAATTGAGTACCTAGGCCTCTATGATAAATTTATAGATTGATCAACTCTCCCATAACGTTATTTCCAGGATAAAATCTCCTTGGAACAACATTTCTAAGGTTATGGGTTTTCTAACTCGGTTGAAGAAGGTCCAATTCCCCTGTGCCCCTTTCACTAGTAATAAAAGTTGTTAATCAGGTCTATACAACTTCCTATACGTCCTGAACATATTGTAAAGTGATTCTGCATCCTCCCAGGGTCTAAAACCTAGTCTCTTAAAATCTAGGCTCCCTTAAACGAGGTCAACCTAACTCAACTCTGAACATCTAACTTAGGGGCATAATTGGTAGGAATAGATTCTTACATTTCCTCTGCACGCCAGTTTGTATTCAATTCAGTAATTAGACCTCTATGATAGAATACAAAGTTTATAGATTGATCAACCCTCTCATAAATAAGCTAACATTTTTCGCTAACACTGACCAAGTTTGACTTTTAGAATCAAGTATTGAAGCCTTGATGTTTATATTTATTGTTGAACCTGGTGACTGTACAACAGGATAAATATTCAAAGGTATTTCAATTGCTTCTTTAAATAATTTTAAGATTTTTTATTCGAAAATTTAAGTTAGGATTTGACTAAGAAACCCTAGGTCCACAGGCGTCATCTCAAACTCCATAGAACGTTGCTCTGAATGAGGAGCTAAAAGTAGACACGTGATGAAGAACATGATGCTAGTATTTTGTCCCATTAAATTAGAATAGGATTAGTTTATTTCTTCCCTATTCTCCCCAATCCTTCATAAGGATGCTTGTCATTTTCTATACAAAATCCAAGATATTTTCAAAATCCTTATTTATATTAATAGATTATTATTCCATTAAAAATTTAAATATCAAATCTGAAATATGATTATGAGAAAGGATATAAATATTAAGGCCGACAACCACATTTATCCAAGGATCACATCAAACCTATGTTTGCCTGAAAACAGAAGAAGAAACAACAAAAGTTTCCAAAACAGAGACGATTGAAAAAACGAACCTTCCTAAAAGTTCGGAAATGGAGAAATGACAACATATCGGTGTATGTATGAGTGTGTGTTTGAAATGTTAAGAGTTAGGGTTTTGGGAAGTTTTCTCTTCCTTGTCCTTTCTTATTTTCTTTTCAAGCTAGTGTTTCAAGGCTTTTACTCGTTATTTTCCTTTGGTTTATGGGCCATAGTGAGATTCACAATCCCAAATAGCCCGTGATTTCCTAAAAGTTCGGAAATGGAGAAATGACAACATATCGGTGTATGTATGAGTGTGTGTTTGAAATGTTAATAGTTAGGGTTTTGGGAAGTTTTCTCTTCCTTGTCCTTTCTTATTTTCTTTTCAAGCTAGTGTTTCAAGGCTTTTACTCGTTATTTTCCTTTGGTTTATGGGCCATAGTGAGATCCACAATCCCAAATGGCCCGTGATTTCCAGGCCTAAAATAATTGGTTTTTACTATTTAGGTTATTTCAAACAACTTAGCATCAAACCGTTCAATTTCCATGATGACAAAGACCAATTAATACTTGTAATGATTAATTGGTTTTTACTATTTCGGATATTTCTAGCAACTTAGCATCAAACCATTCAATGTCCATGAGGGCAAAGACCAATTAATACATGTGATTAAGGCCGACAACCACATTTATCCAAGGATCACATCAAACCTATGTTTGCCTGAAACCAGAAGAAGAAACAACAAAAGTTTTCAAAACAGGGACGATTGAAAAAATGAACCTTCCTAAAAGTTCGGAAATGGAGAAATGACAACATATCGGTGCATGTATGAGTGTGTGTTTGAAATGTTAATAGTTAGGGTTTTGGGAAGTTTTCTCTTCCTTGTCCTTTCTTATTTTCTTTTCAAGCTAGTGTTTCAAGGCTTTTACTTGTTATTTTCCTTTGGTTTATGGGCCATAGTGAGATCCACAATCCCAAATGGCCCATGATTTCCAGGCCTAAAATAATTGGTTTTTACTATTTAGGTTATTTCAAACAACTTAGCATCAAACCGTTCAATTTCCATGATGACAAAGACCAATTAATACTTGTAATGATTAGTTGGTTTTTACTATTTCGGATATTTCTAGCAACTTAGCATCAAACCATTCAATGTCCATGAGGGCAAAGACCAATTAATACGTGTGATTAATTGGTTTTTACTATTTAGGCTATTTCTAACAACTTAGAATCAAACCATTCAATTTCCATGATGGCAAAGACCAATAATAATACTTGAGTGATTAATTGGTTTTTACTATTGAGGCTATTTCTAACAACTTAGAATCAAACCATTCAATTTCCGTGATGACAAAGACCAATTAGTGTAGTGATGAATTGAAATAAGATTGGTACATGAAGCAACAACCACTGTGCCAACACCAGGGTCAATATGTGGATGACTACAAGAACATTATATATTAATGGCATGATTGAACATCAAGGAGGAGACAAATCTTTTTCTAAAGTACTAGAGAAAATTACAAAAGTAAATCAATTGGAAGCTAGAATCCTAACCATGAACACATTTGGGGATACTCACAGTTTGAGACAAAGATTGAGAGGAAGAACAAGCACAAACAACGCCCAATTATTTTGGTGACCAACATGACCAAGGCAATGCCAACAATCACAATAAATAGTTGAAGTATAAGCAATCTAACTACAATTCAAACAACAATGCGCAGCTTAACAAACAATTTGCACCTACAAAAGAAGACTAGATGAGTTGTTGCTAACATAAGAAGCATAAGTGGTGCAATATCATAAGACATCCAATCATGATAAATCAAAATGTCGATTGTGTTGGGCTCCTTTAACATAGGTTAGCAATCTTTTTGCACAAGATAAAGAAAAAGGAAGCAAATTGCAATCTCCATACTTGAATCTTCCAGCATCGTTGTTCTCAAGAGTCAAAATGCATAAGGCTCGACGCAATCATCAAGCATAGTGAAATTTGAGGAAGAAAATGAATGCTTATTCCACATCAAAATGTGGGTACATCAATAGAATGTACATTTTATTGTCAACAACAAGAGTCAAAAGAATCTAATCTCCTCAAACATTATTCAATAACTAAAATTAGCTACCCAACCTCACCCATAGCCCTGTGCATCAAAGAGCTTAGTTCAAGGAAGGAACTGTGCGACACACACCAATGCACATTTCAATACACCATCTATCCATGGAAGTACGGAGTCACATGTGATGTTGCACAGTTGGGGATCTACAACATGTTGCTAGGACAACCTTATCTGTGGGAAAGACATGGAGTCTATCACTCATGCATCCCTTGGAGCATCATCCTCGGCATCAAGGGGAGACTTTTCTACATTCCTGAGGTAAAAATAAAGTTGGATATTTCTTTGATTCTACAAAATAGTGCGACAAGTTGATAAGCCATACACAAAAATTCATTCTGTTGAACATTCAATTGGCGGTCGTGCACAAGAATGTCGTGCCCATACACCTTTGTCACATAGCACACAATAGAAGCAATTGTCAATACTTATGGAGGAATACATTAATATTTACAAAGATTTTAATGGAGACTCAATCCATTGTCTAGTTCAACATCATATTGATCTAGTTCTTGGAGTGTCATTGCCCAATGGACCTCTATATCTCAGATCCTTGCTAAAAATGAAAAAAAAATAGCAACAGATCTAGGATCTCTTACAGAATGGGCATATAAGGCTAAGTGCACCACCATGTGGAAGTCCAATGGTGTTCGTGCCAAAGAAAGATGGTTCTCAACACCTTTGCATAGGCTATCACACCCTAAATGAGATCTCATTGAAGAATAGGTACCCAATTCCTTGAATTGATGACCTTCTAAACACACTAAAGGGAGCAAAGTTTTTCCCAAACATTGACTTGATGAATGGCTATCACCAAGATCTTGTCAACCCTTGGATGTTTGGAAGACCACGTTCAAAGTTGACGACGGCTTGTATGAGTGGTTGGTAATGCCTTTCATCTTAATCAATGCTCTTGTAATATTCACGTGCCTTATAAATAATGTTCCACAACCATTTGTGAGTAAAATTGTTGTGGTTTATCTCGATGATGTGTTGATTTTTAGGAGGACTTGGGAAGAACAACTACAACATGTCGCCACAACTCTGAGGATCCTACTTAACAACAAGTGCTTTGCAAACCTAGAGAATTGTGTGTCTACGTGAAACACATCTAGTACTTTGGTTTTATAGTTGATGACACGAAAGTATGTGGCCCCCAAGAAGGTTCAAGTCCTCCAAGACTCGCCTACCTGATCAATCTCACAAAGTACAAAAGACTTGAGTTGGGATTCTCCCACATCACACGCCCTCTTCACTCTATCTTTTGCAAAACACCAAGATAATTGAATTTCAATGGACTAAATCCACCAATGCAGTAGAATAGTAATGAGACAACCTGTTTTAGATGATATTACTCAGATATCGTACAGAGCCTAGAGGTTGGAGAAACAAATATATTTTTACATGGAAAAACTTGCAGGATTGCCCCTCTTCCCCGAAATATACAAATGGAGGGCAGTGCAACCGCCAGCCACAATAGCAGTCGTTCACCCAGCGGAACTCAGTCAGAGTCCAGATTCAAACCTCGGCCAAACTATCGAAGACTCACAACCAAAGACCGCAGCAAGCTCCGCCTTGGAACAGTCCATTCAAACCAATTCCTCACAGCAAATATAACTGAATGCAGGTAACATTTGGGCTTGGGTTTTCTCTTTCAACGAAAAATAAAGTGAAGCAATGAAGGAAAGGTTAACAAGACAGCTTGATGATGCCCAAATACTCTATAATTTTTTGATAATAGACAAATGCTCCAAGCATTCTTCACAATAAACAGATCAAAATGTATGATCTAAATTAATTATTGCTTAACATGGTTTGGAAATAATTCTAGTTGCAGCTGTCATTGACTTTCCTTTTGTTGGTTTTTCATAAGAAATGATATTGTATATGAATATATTATTACAATGATGAGTGTTCCATATATATAGAACATATGGTGACCATCCATGAAAGGATGCGTCCCTTGGATAATAAATAACTACATATTTATTATATATATATATAGTTAGTATTATAAATATCATATAATATATGACATGATATTTATAATACTAACTATATATATATATATATGGAAGAATGTCTTCCCGATGTTGTTCAAACATCAACACTCCCTCTCAACGAGGGAGACATTCTTCATCATGCCAAAGCTTGTCTCTGAAGTATACAAACTTCACTCTAGACTTATCAGATATCCATAGTACAACATGACTTCACAGCCAATGCATCCAAGGCCTGTGGGTAGCTCTCAAATAGATTCAACATATCACCATGACATCCACTACCTCGCAATGCATCCGTACTTCATCATGTGCACCCTTGTGACTTTACAGCCAATGCATCCAAGGCTTGTGGGTAGCTCTCAAATAGCTACAACATGTCCCCAGGACATCCACTACACCGCAATGCATCTTTACCTTGTCACGTGCACCCCTGTGACTTCACAGCCAATGCATCCAAGGAATGTGGGTAGCTCTTAAATAGCTACAACATGTCCCCAGGACATCCACTACCCTACAATGCATCTGTACCTTGTCACTCCATTTGAAGAGGTACCACACCAGGTGGATTGTAGGCTGTCGGATCTGAAAGCTATCTCTTTTATTTTCCCAGGCCCTCCTGTAAGGGAGTTAAGCCCGGTCTCGCTCTGATACCATGTTGGTTTTTCATAAGAGATGATATTGTATATGAATACATTATTACAATGATGAGTGTTCCATATATATAGAACATATGGTGACCATCCATGAAAGGATGCGTCCCTTGGATAATAAATAACTACATATTTATTATATATATATTTATACTTTGTATTATAAATATCATGTCATATATATCTTTGTATTATAAATATCATGATATTTATAATACAAAGTATAAATATATATAACTAGAAGAATGTCTTCCAGATGTTGTTCAAACATCAACACCTTTAACCATTCAATTTTGTATTGTGTTCTCATCATATCTTCCTGGATTTGAAGTAAAAAGATTACAGTGATATCATAGAAAAAGATTCATAATAGTATACATAACCCTTGGGCATGGCTATTTCTTCGTCATTGACTTTCCTTAAAGTAGTCAATTTTTATTGTGTTCTCAGTAGAGATTCCTGGATTTGAAGTAAAAAGATCACAGTGATATCATAGAAAAAGATCAAAATAGTATGCATAGCCCTTGGTCATGGCTATTTCCCTTAAATAAGAAAAATAGAAATGAAGGGTGGGTGTATGACGTTCTAGTGCTCCAAAAATACTTCCTCTCGGAACAAATCAGAATGAGCAATTTTAGCTTATTATTGCTTGAGACGGTTTGAAATGGATTTGTGAGTTTGTAGCTGTCTAACATACTGATCCATTTACAACTATCTATTGAGTAGCAACGGACTTTTTGATTTGTAATTACATGTTCAATAGATCCTCGATTAGCAGCACAATAAATACATAGAAACTGCAAAAGCAAATACACAATAATGCAAAGTATGTGTATGCTTCTTAGTACTTACAACCAAAAGGAAGTGCAGAAATGAGAGAAAGTGCCAAACTTAAATGATGCTTCAGCAGCTATATCTCCTCTGAGAATACATGTGATTGTGGTTCTATTTCTTGATTATTTTCTGAGATAGTTTGCAACTGAACATTCAGGTTACAACTAATTGTTCTGTTTTTGACTGACCACTCAGTTTTAACTTTTCGCTGAGCACGTGCATTGGAATTCTGTAGTCATCACATATTCCTGGACGAGAAGCACAATATAATCTCAAATTTCATTGGACAAAGTAATCAGCCAAGACAATCTCTGAGTAAGCCAATGGAAGAAAGAGGACTGGGAGCCTAAGGACATAAAGGATTGTGAATGAAGCTTTTCCAGTAAATTTTTAGCTCTCACATGTACTCATCTCAGAGCAAAGAAGACAAAAGACAAATGCCAGACATGAAAATAGTAGCGGTTTCAACCAAAGACACCCCATGTCTATGTTTGTGCCAACAAAGAACAGCTCGTAACTGTCTCTGCTATGGCAACTAACCAACTACTATCGATTCTGTATTCAGCAAAACATACATGATGTACCATCAAGAGAATACTCACAATCCATTCTAAGCAATACATTAAGATTCTTGTAAACAGAGAGAGATACACATAGGGTTGGGAATTTCTTATATATTCAGAAGTGAACTGAAATAACACTGATGACACTGACATATAGAACAAATAACCAGCTCAAATAACAAACATTATATTTTGTTGCTTGAGCTTTCTGGAGATAAACTGTGTATAAAATTTTGAAACGTCCAGAAAGCTCAAGCAACATTATGACTAACGGTGAAAACCTACAGACTCGTAAACATTATATTTTTCAACTAAAGTTACCATTAGTAACACTCAAACTTTAGCATCTACAAATGAATAAGAACATCTGGATTTAACAAAAATAAGTATTTACAGACCTCATTTAATTTCTTTCTCCGGCCTTTTGATTCAATTGGGAAACGCCTAAGCATAAAGAAAAGCCTGCAGCAATATTGTAAGAAAGCTTAAATAAAGCACGGACATTCTAATAATATTGATCCAGCCATGATATTAAATTTCAGAAACGGTGAATAAAGACAAATATTTTCTGCTAGATTGCACTACCTTCCACCATAAAATAAGAAACCCAGAGCAGCAAAGAGCGATACAACTGCAAGGATCATATATTTTCCAAGTCAGTACAACCTGTGCTCAGTAGAGGTCCTCCAGAATGAGCACCTATTCTGGAAGAGTTTTCTACTTGCAAGAGTCACAAACAGAGGCTGCATCTATAATACAAAAGTTCAATCTCATCCAAAATTGGAGGAGGCTGCACCAACATGTGTGGTTATACTATATATAAACTAGGATACTAAATTTTCCAAACAAAGGTAAACATTAATACCTGCAAAGAACAGTTTTGCAACTGCCTCAGAAGCACTGTTATCTTCTACCCCAAGGTATATCCAAATGCATGCCTAAAATCAAAAAAGAAGATTCATAAAAAATCAGATAGAATTTGACATAACTAAGAGTTACAGAACTTCTAGTAAACCGTTTTCCAGCATCCATCATATCAAAAAAAATGTGGCTGAAATAGTTCTTGTCATGTCAGTAGTATGTTTAGAAGAGCATATCTACAAAAATAATCGCATGTCATTCAGGGTATACCTGTATAAAATATATACCACCATTGATTATGTAATAGGCAGGCCGGAGATTGTCTGTAGAAAGGCTTCTTGCCTGTTAGAGAAGATATGATTAGAATTCAACCACATACAGAATTTCAACTGTGCATCTAAATAAGAAAACAAACTATGCAAGGCAAATGTGATCTATTACACTTACCTGATAATAAATCTCGGCCCAAAACAATACAAGTAATGTATATGTAGAAAAGAACAAAAGACCAGGAAGATCTAGCAGAATTGCTGTTAAAACCTACAAGTAAATAGGAAACATGAAAATATGTAAGAATTAATAGATGCTAAATGAGAACATCAAAACAGTGACATAAAAACTGTAATATAGAGAACGTTTCACAAACGGGACTATTATTGTTAAGAAGGAATTCTTATCTTGAAAACATTTTGCATGTTAAGAACTAAATTTTATACAATTGAGACGATCCTTCAACTTTGTATGTATAATATAGATATAAATGGAATGGTGTCATAACTATTAATTCATAAGGTTGTGACTATTAATAACTATTAAGTTATTATATAATTACATTATCTAGGTACATAAGAAGCCACATTCTCTGGAGTTGCATTATCTTCAAAGAAGGGAGAGGGAGTAATATTGGGCTAGAAAGAACTCACTCTCCAAAGATGCCTTTTTATTTTGTAATTTCCTGCATATGTCCGAGTAATAAGTATACTATAAAGTTTAAACCCTTAGCTACTCCTATGATACCAAATCTGAAGTTGCATGCAGACCTGGATTCAGATTTGGAAGATCCTTCAGTGTATAGTTAGTTGATTGGATCTTTAATTTATCCGGTTAGTACCAGATCTGATATATGCTTTGTAGTGAACACATTGAGCCGGTGTATGGTTGAGCCAAGGCAGATTCACTGGGTAACTGAAAAACATGTGCTCCATTACTTGAGGGCACAGTACATTAAGGTCTGAGGTATGCAAGAGCTGGTGAGTTGATGCTGCATGGATTTGTTGATTATGACTGGGCAGACAATGCTGGTGACAGGAAGAATACTTCAGGTTCTTGCTTCAATTCAGGTTCAGGAGTGACATCTTGGTTCAACAAGAAGCAGGCACCAGTGGCATTGAGTTCAACAGAATACATGGCCACCAGCACTGCTAGTTGTGAAGCCATCTGGCTTAGCAAGTTGATAACAGAGCTAACAGGTGAGATGTTGGAGACTACTATGGTCTACTATGACAATCAGAGTTGTATCAAACTCTCTGAGAATCCAGTATTCCATGACTGCTCCAAGCACATTGACATCAAGTACCACTTTCTTTGAGACAGGGTTCAAAAGGGAGCAGTGGCTTTAGAGTATGTTCAAACAGATCAGCAGGTTGCAGATATCTTGACTAATGCCCTGGCAAAGAGGAAGTTCGAAATGCTCAAGGAGAGACTAGGTTTGATGGAGAACACTTTCTCACTAAAAGGGAGTGTTAAATTTTAAACTTGTTTAGCTCCAACAGTCTTCTCCACAGTACCAGGGTGCACTCAGTGAGAAGGTATACTAGCAGGTCCATACAGCACCAGCAAGTGCACAATTATTGAAAGTCCATACAGCAGAAGTATGGCAGCAGTTTGCCTTGGTTCCTCTGCACAGCAGAGTGTGAGGGAGGCACAATTATGTAAGAGAGTAGAGACTCGAGAGCACATGCATGCTCTAATCTTAGTATATTTCCAGTTTTGCCACTTTCAGTTAATTCCAGTTTACTGCTGTTCCAGATTTAGCAATTTCCAGTTTGCTTCAGTTCCATTCAGTTTTAGAATGCATGTATGATTTATTCTTAGACAGGGCATATATCCCTAGGTTGCCTAAGGTGCTTGCATGGGTGAGATTCCAGTTTAGTTAGAGAGTGCAGTTATTAAGGAAGGGGACACATGTTTGCATGCTCTGGTTCATCTTCAAGTTGAGGTGCACTTATCTGGCACACTTATCCATGCAGCTAGTGCACACTAGGTGATTATACTAGGGTTAGGGTTTGACTGAGTCACCTTGAGTGCTTCATGCATGTGACCAGATACATTGTATCTTCCCTCATATTCATATTCTATAAAAGAGATGCAGGGCATACTATTGTGTTGGTTAGAGAGTTTTGGTTTTGAGCTATTGCAGTGTATTTTCTTCTTTCCATATTCAATGGAAGATAGATGTGATTGAAAGTTCCGATCTGTGTACTTGCTTTTGCTATTTTCCTGTAGTATGTGTTTGTAGATCCTAGGACTTGAAGATCGTTGTTTTGATAGGTTTCCAGCTTTAAGTTACCTAAGGTTTTTAAGGATTATTCTTTGAGTGCAGAATCTGTTTACCATGGTCTGAAAAACAACATACTTGTCATCAAATTTGAATATTTTATGTATGTTTTGGTCAACCTTTTTTTCCCTGGTTTGTGATTTTGCACTTGACCAGTCTGGTTCTAGTTATAATTCTAATAACTATGATATATGTAGTATACCTAACATTTTGACAGAAGGACCCAATTTGAATGTCCATCAGAAAAACTTATTGCACACCTTTAAAGTTCACATGATTTTACTTTCTTCACATAGCAAAGTGAACTATATGGATATAGACATTTGATTCAAGAACCAAATACATGAACATGCATAACATACTATAAAATCATAAAACAAGGCATAAGAACCAGGGAAACTGAATAGCATTTATTTCAAAAATCCAAAATAAGTTCACCTATAGAATGGGGAGGTAAGCTTACCTTTGGCCTGAGGATGAATATATCTCTATGAAATCCAAGGAGTATAGCGCGTACTGCCATATGATAAATAACATAAACAAGCAGATAAAATATATGAACATAGTATATGCAATACAATACATGAATCTACCAATAAAAGTGCCAATGTCCCTCACCTCCATTTACAATAACGTTCATAAGATGAAAAATCTTTTGTGTTGTCCACCCATACTCTGGTACCCGCAATTGAATACGAATGAGTTGTATCTGTCATTCATACAACCCAACTAAACTCAACAAATCAGTCATTCATCCAGCATACAACATAAATACAGACCAATTAAATTCGTGAAACAACTCAGTGATTCACTAATGTTCCATATCCACCACAATATTGATCGCAATCATACAGAATTGTAATGTTTCAACCACTTCTAAAAGAGTACCCATCAATAGAGAGGATTAATTCTATATATCAAATCTCATTATATAATCTCATTAAGCCCTGATATGATGAATGTTAATCCTATAATACATAAAAAGCATCCTCCTGTGGATTAAGCTCTTTAACCCCAACCAACGCATAAATCAAGGATCATATCACCACCTGCAGCATTTGTATCCTATGTTCTTCAGATTCTTTAGTAGTTATCTGACCTTCCTTGCATCCATACTTTACAATAATTCCTTTAACCTGGAATATAGGGCATCTCTCCTTGTAGGATAGATCATTCCAGATCCTTCAACCACGTATGCTGTATGAAAAACTACATTTGAAAGTTCTAAATTCTGTTTCATACTCAAGAAAGGCTTACCCTATATGCTCCTTGTGCTTTCCTAAATACAGATGGTCTTGAATACCCTCTAGCTAACAATCACCCAGCCTTAATATTGAAGAAAATGAAATTTACCTGTCATAACTTCACCAATCCTCGCAAAAGGTAACAAAGAAATTTAAAAATTAAAAAAATATATATCCAAAATCCTCTAAAACTTCTAGAATCCCCCAAGTTGAATAAATGCATAGCAATTGATCCATGTATTAACCAATGTTGATAAAGATATAATTGTTGAAAACTGCAAAATCAAGAAAATACTTTTGTTTCTTCAAAATTATCTATTAGCTTAGAGCTACGTTTAATAGACTAGCCAAAATGTCAAAAAAAAACTCATTTCCATCAGGATCTTATTCCCGAACTTTCCCTCTCAACTGCTCTTCAAAAAGGATGCATGCCTAAATCTGTTTCAATAATGCCACATTAACACCACATCTACAGATTACAGAATATTGATTTATGGCCAGACTTTTGCTACAGAATATAACTCACCAAACAAAATTTAGGCTTTGCACTAGATCTAACAGCATCCCAGATGTAACTCAACTAGTCTCTCTAACTCTGTTCGAAAACCTTATAACACAAAGAGTGCGAAAGTTTCTGTGTATTCTCATAACCTATCAGTTTTTTGGTCATGTCTCGGAGGCTCACATTCATATTCCTTACCAAAGAAAGCTCATAATACATGTGAATACAGACAGTTCAAATGCTTTTCCAAACCAGTAGGTATGGCTTTATTAGTTCATGTGCACAGCAATTATACTTATATCAATATGGCATTATTAGTTCACATGCAAAGCAATTATACTTATAGCAAATATTAAAAACACAAACCAGCCATAGGTAGGCATTCGCATCAGACATTAACATGAATGTGGCGAATTGGGATATAAATATATAACACATGTTTAGGGTTAATCTGAAAGTCATTTTGGAATTTGGATAAAGGGAAGGAAGCCTTCTTTCCAGTCCTCCATGTTAACATCATTTTGACCATATCAAACCTATCACATAATCACCCTCTCATTTACCAATTTTACAACCCAAATAACTAGGTGAATAGATGTATATCCCTTTCTCCACATGTTTTACAGCCTTCGTAATAAGTTAGTTTAGAAGCTAATGATCTCATTCATTTCCTTGCTGAGGATCTTTTAATTATTGACTTTCCCTATCAAATGCATTGATTCTCCAATCCCCAACAAACCCTGCCTGCATTTGGGTTCTCTCTTGATCTCCCAAGGAATGATGTGGCACTAGCATGCATGTAGTTTGGACCTTTGCAACATCACCAACGAATGAAGCAAACCTATATATTTTCACAACACCTTGTCTAAACTTTCTCATCATTTTGTTTAGAAGCTTATCATCTTACTCATTTACATGTTTACACTTCTTCTAACAATAGAGCATTTGGTTTCTTTCGTTCCCAAAAACCAATACCAGCGAGCGGGCTCTCTCTAATTCTATAGCTACACCTATGGTTTGCAAAAGCTCACCTACCCATCTAACCAAGCAAGGAGTCCTACATTATTTTTGAAAATCTCTTACAGCCATTTTTTATCAGTATGTTAAGAAGATGGTCATCTTATTTTTTATGAGTTGCGCCACCAAGAGTAGACTTCTTCAACTAATGTTCTAGGTCTAAGGAATAACTATTCCGCCAAACTTGCTCAAGACTTGCCCCCAGCCTCATCCCTTTGCAACTGATGCCATATGGATTGGAGACCACAGTGACTATGGAATTCTACTGGACAGCTTAACACTCTGTCAATGGAGCTTGTGGTCAAGTGGTTAAATCATGGGACTTTCCGTTCTGACACCCATATTCAAAACCCCACAAAGACATATATCACCATGTTAATGTCGTGAACTGAGTCATGCCACATTAGAGACTATCTGGAAGTCCCGATGACCTTGATGGCCATGGATGTGGCATATCTCAACAAACGAGACCATAATCCACGGATGTGGCATATCTCAACACATGAGGCCAACAATTAAGGCCAGGTCCAAGTTGGGAAAATTAGGTGGAATAGATACCCCTCATTTGTAGCATCTAAGTTGGGAAAATTAGGTGGAATAGATACCCCTCATTTGTAGAATCTGAAGCCATTGTAGTATCTAAAGCCAAAGGTAGGTCGACTTCATTAGCAAAGAGTCAATTACCAACAATTAAAATAACACTACATTGACCTCACTTATGTCATATATGTGTTCATTTTATTTCATTGCCCACTTCAAGCTTGTTTTGATACGAGAGTTTCTCAATAAGCTTCATGAATTCTCATGCTCCATGTTGCATTTTAACTCTGTATATCCCTCCAAACTCATTACAGGGCACCAGCACCTCTAGCATATCCACCACCTAGTTTGCAAATTCTGCAGTCCTATTCACCCTGACATCCTAATTTGCAAATTCTAGGGCCATAATCACACCAACCTCTCAATTCGCCAATTCTACACACCCCACTATGTTCCACTAGAGTTCTAGTATCACAATCCCATGTGGGTATTTTAACCATTGCTAATAGAAACAAAGAGCCTATGCCAATGTGGGTAGGACATGCTCTCTCTTCAAGGCATAAAGAGGTGGACTAATGGTTTTTTCCCATTCAAACAACCTCACCCCCTGGGTGGGCACCACTACGGATAAAATCATATAGACCAGGCACCACTATGAACAAAATCATATAGACCTAGAACAAGAAGATTAATGATTAGTAAACAACCAATGCAGACCTTCCAAGCCTGTAATAACATGGCTACCTAATTAACATGAAGTCATGTTGGAACCCTAAGCTCAAAATCTATTGAACCATTTGCGTATATAAATCGGAATCTGTTGAAGCATTTGGGCATGTCGATGAAAACCCTTTGGAGCATTTAGGTGTCGTGGGTATGTGAATCAGAATCTATTGGAGCAAAATCTGTTGGAGCATTTGGGTATGTCAATCAAAACCTATTGGAGCATTTGGGTGTCGCTGTTGAATCCACATTGTGCCCACAGAAGTAAATGAAATCTTCTATATCAAGAAAGAAAGAAAAAAAAATAACATCACCAATGCAGTGGGGTACCAACATGCAACTTTCATGAACCAAATCACTTACCAGAGCCACGGCCGCAACGAGGGAATAAGCAGCACAGAGCGCATAATAAATACCGTCCTGCCACTGCTGGGATTCGTCGACTTCGTCCCACCAATCTGAGGCCGCCTCTAACTTTATCAGACCCTCCTGCCAAAAACTATGCCAGAAGAACACATCCCTTCCCATGGTTCCGAATACAAAATTCCTGCTAAAGTTACCCAACAACTATAGATTTATTCGGAGGGTCGAAGGAGCTTGAGATGGGCAGATTTCTAAAGCGATTAGCTTTAGGAGGTTAGTTGCTTGCATGAATGAATAAAGCATCGAATGAATCAGGAGCATGATGAACCAAAAAAGCAGATGCAATGCTTCTCCTTCCCTCCACTGGTCTAGTCCTGAAGCCAGCGGGGCCACGTGTAACGATTACGTGTCATCTCAAATGCGAGTCAAAATGGGTGACTAGGCAATGCTATGCATGGACGGCCGGCATCATTATCTGGTATTACAGTTCAAAGATATGGTTGGATTTTAGAAGGGACAAACCGCCCAAAGTGGCAAAGCAGTATGCAGACTTTCTGCTGCCTACCAAGTGACATAGAGGTAGGTGGAATCATGTAAATGTGAGACCGTTACCACAATAACGTTAGGTGGAGTCATGCATTTGGGAATAGTACTTATAAATGGTGACAATATTTGTGAAGGTGGTATCAATGTTTTTTTTTTTTTTGGTAAATAAAAAAGATTTTATTACCTCTCATAATGTTATCACAACCATATATAGTGGGACAGTGTCTAAAGACTAGTGATTTGTTTTGTCAAACAAATGGAAACCAGAACAAATGGTTACATGATTTGATATCTAGACAAGTGCAAAAAACTGTCACATGTTTCGTCAAACAAATGGAAACCAGAATAGACAGTTGAGAGTGTCTATGTTTGAACAGTCTAAGAGATCCCTGAGCATAGAAATTAAAATTCCTACAGTGTTTTTGACAATTACAGTGCATAAAACCAAAAAAGACTTAGCAAGATAAAGTAATGGATGAACCCATGAATCCTTTGTCGCCATGAGTGTTGTCGGTGGGAGCGAAGACGGATAGTTGTGCACAGGCGGGCACCTTTGTTGGCCTAGCAAGCCTGAGAGAACGTCAAACAACAAGTCGAGGTGGTTGTCGAGCAAGGTGTGCCTGTGGGGCTGCTCTTGCATGTCCCGACGCATATCAAAAATGATGTCCAGGTGTTCTTGTGAGAGATAGCAAGTGGAGCGCGGTCCCTGATCCAGAGCAGTGGAAGGAGGAGGGAGAGTCTCTTCATGGCTCACCTCCAGCGGGATTTCTTCCTCAATTATGCAAGTGGCCCAATCTAAGGCAACAGCTACACCAGGGGTGGAGCAACTAGTGAGGGGCGGCGAGTCTTGGGGGTCGGGGATAGTGTAAAGTAGGGAAGCTGGTAGAATTTGAACCGGCATCGCTGGTATTTCTTCCTCCACAATGGCCATTGGAGGTTCTTCTACCACCCTATTATGGCGGACTAGAGAAGTCGAGGGCGACTGGGAAAAGCGATGAAGCCTTCTCTGCCTGGCTACAAAACTGTAATAAGAAGGCCCTCGCTTGGGCTTGTCGCGTTACTGTGGCATGACTGTGCATGCAATCAAGACACTTAGCAGGCGCAAAGCTTGCGGGAGGGGAAGGAGAATGGCTGGAGAGGCCCAAACTATGCCAAAAGTCGAGAGTTGATCCAAATCCAAATGACAAGAGCCATAGCTTACCAGTTGTAAATGGTGAGGTGTTGGAAGAGCTGAAGGGACCTGGCTCGTGCATCTTGTACCCATCTCAATCTGCCAACTATGTTACGTGAAGGGAGCCATTAAACCAGAGTCGGAATGTTGTCGCTCCTGCGCGTATGAGCTTTGAATGCCGCTCATCCTACAAGATATGGATGGGAGGGTGGTGGCATGTGCATTTGAATCCTTAGTGCGCATGTTGTCCACTTGGCATCCATCCGGGGGAAGGTGGTATCAATGTTATTATTGCAAATTTTTAAGTTAAATTTGGTATAATATTTTTACCTAATTTAATTGGGTTTTGTATTTGTGAATATGACTTACATATGTGTCATATGTTTTAATAATTTAATGAGTGTTTGAAGTGTAAATGTTTAGTAGAGATGTTAATGTAATGAAGAAGTCTAAACGTTATATGATTTGGATTGTTTTGGATTTGGTCAAATTGCAATTTTTCATTATCCAAATTGCATTTTTGAATGCATAAATGGATTTAATACCCTCAAAATTCCTTATTGCACATGGATTGTACAAGCTTAACAATTAATATCTACAATTCTCTAAATTATTTCTGGGAATTTGGGTAAAAATGGTCAGAAAAATATGACCAAAAAAGGTCTTCTTGTCGCACAAGTTGTAGGTAGGGCAAGCTCGACCCAACCACAAAATGGCGACAATGAAGAAAATACCTACCCACTGTCACCTTAGGCAGATATTCCTGTCACTTTATAGATGAAGAAATCACCTCTAGGGGGAATCTCAGTGACCCTGGGGGGAATGAAATGGAAAGTGAAGAGATGAAGAAAAGACCCCCTATAGGTCAATGATGGAGAGTGTAAAGGGCTTGAAAAGAGTATCGTAGATGTGGAAGATATGCCACATTGTAGTAGACTTTCCAAGTGGTGATTATACCTACTCACGACACAATAAAAGCCAAGTATACACGTAATATGTTAGGTGGACAAGCAAGTTAAGCTTGTTGTCCCTAATTGCAGCAATAAACAATAATATATATTAGCAACAAAATGATAATAAAAGCTGCAAAATGAGATGCTAAAATCCTAGTAAAATATGCAAGAGACAAGCTAGCAAACACTAGTTTAGCTCAAGTATGAAAGAGAAAGACTTTAGCATGAAACAAGACCGAAATGAAATATTATTGCAGAGATGTAATTTGCAGCCTTATGGTTGTAGCATCTAAGTTGTTACAGCCAAGAAATAACAATCAAAACTTGCCAACAATCCACCCAAAAAGAGTGCTAGCCTTAGTAGATTATATGGGCAAACTTTTAGCAATTTTAGACGATTTAGTAGTGAGTTAATAATGAAAATGTGTTAGGGTTTCTGCAGCATTAATGGTTGTAGAATAAAACTTATGACAATAGCAAGAAGACTAAGAGAACTAAGACGCCCTAGAGGGGTTAGCCACCTCAAGGCATCCACAAAATAATCCAACTTGAACAAGATTGATATCTCACCAAAACACGTTTACCAATGCAAACAATTTTACTTCTCCAATGCAAAAATCAGATTAGTGCCTTTACAATTGAGTGAATGGAGTCTTTAAAGCACAAGTTAGATCAACAAGATCCCTAGGGGTGTAAACTCTCTTACTCCCTAGGGTATGCCAATTAAACTAGGGTAAGTCTAGGAGGGTATACACACTTGTATTTCTCCTAGCAACCCTTGTCCAAGATTAACTTATAAACTTAACAAATGAGATGAAGCTTAATGGAGGGTGTATACAACATACCCCTCATATGGTTTCAACCAACAACAACCGAGAATAAGCAAGAAATGACTAACAAATGCAGATTTTTCCTTACCAATTCCAAGAAAGAGAGAGAGATCAAACCCTAGCGTTTACCATTCAAGAGAAAATGAAGAAGCTTCCAAGAGGTGTGCACTACTTAACCACATCCAATCACCAAGAGATAACGCCAAAGAGCATTTGCACAAGAGAGAGATACCAAAAATGCCCAAAAGGGCGCAAATTTCAACCAACTAGTCTTCTCACAATGGGAGAGCTATATCAAAATGAGATACAAATGATCTCTATTTATACAAAATGTCTTAAACATAGTTTGTCCACTTAAGTTAGGGTAAACACAAAATAAGGGGACAACAACCCTTATTTTCCCCTTTATGCAAGTAATTCATCTTTAATTCAAATTTAAATCTTAAAAAGTGCACAATAGAAACCTTAAAATGGCGTCACCCCTCTAAGGGTGACGTTTTGACCCTTTGAGCAAGTCGTTGGAGTAGAAGGTTGAAGTCGTTGGGGCTCATAAACCCTCCCTCTCATGCGATATAGCCTCCTCAAGTCTCCTCCCACTAAATCATGCCAAGTGTCAACAAGTAACAGCCTCATCACCACCAAACCCTAGCCCCAATGGTGACGTCAACTCCAAGAAGGTGACGTTTTATCCCTTCCAAGCAAATCGTTAGGTATGTGGGGGCTGTTAACGGGTAAATCGGTGAATGCAGACATAGACTAACCCCCTAGATCCACCTAGATCTAGAACAAAACACGACAGGACATGGTGTTTTCCCTAGGCTCTAATCATCAAATTTACTACCAAACAAAAGACGATAGACATAACTTTAAATGTCGCTTCCTTATGTCTTTGTTGTTCCTGTTTCACTCTGGTGTTCTTGTGATACTGATCTTGCAGTGAGACACAAACCAACCAAAGTGAAAGCAGTAAAGTATATTCAATGTCAACCTATGCATATGATCAAGGAATTATGCAATAAAATAAAGATAATTCTATGGGAAATAAACATGCCACTGTATTATATTAATAATAGGACGAGAGATTACAACCAGATGCCTTGATGTCGTAAGGTTCCTTCCAACAGTTCCTTGCTTCCCACACACTTTTGATCCAAGAATTCTGAGACAATAGATATGACATCTATCTTGACAAAAGCAAAGCTCAAAGCCACTCTAATCAAGCTAATAATTCCAAGCCAAATCCAACCAATCTCAAAGGCTCAAGAACTTTCCAACCCAATCAAGCTAACTTTCTCCATGAGAGCTCCTCTCCTTTTATAAGCTAAAGAGGATAAGGTGAAGAGGTTAGGATGATCCCACTAAATCATGAAAGCGAGTAAGATCCAAACCATTCGGAGGCCACCTCATTATAGAAGCTTCTCCTTCTAGAAGCATCGAGAAAATGCTCATTTTTCCCACGTACGAAGGCCCCCGCGACCTGGCTATAGTGCAGCCTATGGAAATTTTGTGCCCTAGCTATAGTGTAGCTTGCGGAAATCAGGCATTTCCGCATCCTAGCTATGGTGCAGCCCGCGATAATCCTCCAAAATAGGGTTTTTACAGAGGAAAACACAACTTCTTCTCTCAAGGAAAGTTCTTCTCCCTTCTTTCTTCGGGAATTCAGGCCACTGACCTCTCTGAAGGAAACATATAGGTTTATATTATTAACGATCACGAGGGTGACAAAAATAATGTGTAATAGAGAACCCCCCAAAGTATGAAGTTAGAATAGAGTGATAGTTGAAATACTTTGTCGAGTGTGTGTAGGGAACAATGAACACGTCGGTCAGAAACCTGACAACAAACAAGGAAACACAGTACAATAATATATCATCACTGAGGTAGGCATTCCCATATTCAGAATACAAATGACTCAAAGCATAAATGTCAACATGCGAAGATCCATGTCAAGTAAGATAGGTCATGGCCACCAAACATACACTATGGATCCATGCCATTATGACTCAAATMTGAACATAGCCACCAAAAATACACCGTGGATTTATGTGTTAAAGACTCAAATTTGAACATAGCCACGAGACATACAATGTGGATCTATGCAACAATACAAACTGAATATACTCCAACGCAACCTRAATTTGTTAGAAAATATCCAGGGTCTTCATCTCCACCACTCTATAGTACGAATCTAACCATGCGATTACAGGTGCTGAAGTCGAACATGGTAGAAACCACTTGATTACCGGTCATTAATGAATAYCGTTAACAAATGCGAGGGAAATCATCATTAATGTCATTGACTCCCAAGGTACACTAGTACAATCCAACGAATGTGAATCAATAAGCTGAAGTCGAACACTCGACGGAATCTCCCGATCAGAGGTCAATAATGAAAACCCACTATCGAAAGCGAGGAAACCTGCCATTGAGGCATGCGAGTTCCAAGGTACCAATTGGTTTCTAAGTCTAATTTCTGGATAATGAGTTGAAGTCGGTAGGAAAAGACTCGTCACAGGAGGGCCTTAATGTATCCCCCATCAATGACACGAAACAGTTAACAAGATTTGAAGTAGATCATAGTAACAAGTGATTCAGGACTGACTCAAGGATGGTCGACGCAATAGAAGGCTTAAAAACTGCAGAATGGTCGACGCAATAGAAGGCTTTATGGGTTGAACTTCTTTTGAACATATTGACGACATGACAACTGTCTTAGAAACACTGACTCAACAACAGGGATCACAAACCAATTTGTAATCTTATAAAGGAGAATGATAAAGAGACAAGCAGATTTTCCAACCTAGACACAAAGTGAGTGAAAGGGTATCATGTTCAAAAATTAACTCTTCCATGGAATACAGGTTTAGACACATTTCTTTCCAATTTTTTCCCCACCATTTCTGGCAAGTACCTCTTTATTTTTACACAAGCTTGAGGAGGATAACATATTCTTGTAATGTAAGCTCATCCTTCGGACGAGTCCCTTAGAGTATATTTAACGAACCCTAAGAAGGAGTGGTTCGGTCCCATACGGGCCTTTTCGATGTTGTTTTACGAGTCCAAAGAAAGAAAACTCATGGGTTTTTCATGTTTAGAGAGTCTGAAAAACACTTAAAGAGAACTCTCTCAGTTCCTTTTTCGTAGAATAGTTCGACAGGACCGAAAAAGTGATAAACTATTGCCCACCAAACGTTTTCTCCAAATACTTTTACGAGCGTAAAAAGAACAAGGTCGCTCGGCAATCTTTTCATTTTTAAGAAGCATGAAAAGAGCTTAAAGGGAACTCCAGGGGGATCCTTTTTCGTATAACCTTTACGAGTCCGAAAAAATGATAAAAGTATACTCGGTTACATTCTCATTGATTTACGAGCACAAGAAAGAACAAAGACTAAGCTTGGTAACTTATTCTCATGTATTTATGAGCATGACAAAGAACAAAGACTAAGCTCGGGATTGTTTTCATTTTTACGCAAGCTTTAAAAAAAAAAAACTATGCTTGGACTTGGTTTCATTTTTACGCAAGCTTGAACCAAAGGAAACTATGCTTGAGGTAAGTGGTTTCATTTTTACACAAGCTTGAACCATATAAAACTATGCTTGGACTTCCCAACGCATTACACAGGGATGGTTGGTACTTAGCCCCCAGCTTAAGAAACTAGCGGCTCTACTTCAGCATGAAGTCCAGAGGCTGAGGAAAATGCCCCCCCAAGCTTCGTTTCATCCAACTGCAGAAGAGAATGAAATGAAGCTGCAAATACTAGACGAAGGACTTGACTCAAACAGAGAAGGGGAGCAATTTGTTTCATTTTTTAACGAGCTTGACACAAGAACAAGAACTATGCTCGAGAATCTAGGTTCAATCCCTAGACCTCTATTTCATTTTTTAACGAGCTTGACACAGAAACAGGAACTATGCTCGTAAGCTTTGTTTCATTTTTTAACGAGGTTGCTATAGAGATGCAAAAACTATCCTCAATTGGTTTCATTTTTTAACGAGCTTGAAAGCAGAAAATTATGCTCAACACCTCTTCGTGATCATGGCTTCCAAGAGGACAATGCTCTGGAAGGACACCATGTCGAGGGACAAAAATTGGTCATGGATTCTAAGAGATCTTCACTTGACGACAGAAACACACTCTGGAAGGAACACATGTCGAGGGCGATGATAGGGGTAAGGAGATCAGGCTCCAAAGACCCTATCGAAGAGATAACCATGTCAACTACCGGATCTAGGTCATTAGAAGATGAAATCATGGGAGACAACACCACATAATTAACATGTGGTGGGGGTGATACCGTCTGCATATAAGAACCATTTAGGGAGGTAATCCAGTCAGGACCGATGAATGAAAGTTGATCAATATTCGCCATTCTTCCATCATGAGGGAAAGATATCACACAAAAAAGAGTGGACACAATAGCTTTCATGGCATAGACATAATCCTGCCCAAGGAGTAAAGAAAAATCCCAGGGGTCTTGGACTACCATGATATCAATAAAGACAGTTTTCCCTCCCAAAGTTACAGGAAACCGAGGAAGGGTCCCTAAAGGTTGATTGGTTCTTTTGTTAAAAGCTAATAGATTCTGCGTAATTGGGGCAAGCCGAGGACAACCCAAAGCTTGCCAAGCAAAAGAGGACAAAATACTAACTGGCACACCTTCATCTATCAACGTCTAAGGAACATCTGAGGAACACAAAATTGCACTGTAATCTGGAAAGGAATTTGCGAGGGAAGACGAGGTCTAGTTAGCACACCCTAATCAAAACGGATGGCCTCATTACTTGGAGGGGGTTCCACGAGAGAAGGAGGAATACCTCCCCGACACGGTAGAGTCAGTATCAACAAGAAAAACATGGGCAGTATCTGGTTTACTCTCTAGCGGGAGAGTAGGATCGATTGATGACGAGGTCAGATCGACCACTTGGGTTTCATTCTCCAAGGGGAGAATGGGGTCGACGGGTAGAGACGGATCGACCGCTCGAGTTTCACTCTCTAGAGGGAGAGCGAGATTGACCGAGGAAGAGATCGGATCAACCACTTGGATTTCACTCTCTGGAGGGAGAGTGGGGTTGACTGAGGGTGGGATCAGATCAACCACTGTGTCAACTGGTTTAACTAAGGACGTGACCAGATTGACGGCATGATCAACCGGATTGACTGACGAAGGGGCCAGATTGATCATTCCATCAACTATAGGTGGTTCAAGAGTAAGCTTGCGATAAGCAACTGAAAGTTGAGGCTGTGAAATAGTCATGTCTTCCAGGAATTTCGAGGCTTCGTCCATACGGGGGAAAAGGTGAGTTAGATGACTCCCTTTGCATAACATGCACAATAACTTGACTCTACTTTTCTTCTTCCCAACTATATCGTGACTAGTTGACGAGAGGTCATCAACATGTTGTTCAGAGGCTGACGACATGGGTTGGAGAGGGTGTGTAGACCATGCTTCTATAACCTTGGATAGACCAGGGCAATCCTTAAGAAGATGGCTACCTTTACAAAGCCTACAAGGGTACTTGGGTTTACGGGTTGTTTGGGTGTTCTTGGCATCATCAACACTCCCAGCACAATCAACAGTAATTGGTTTCTTTCCAAAACGTCCGACAATGGTTGGAAGTTTGGATACTTGCTTATTTTTCTTCTTATTATTCTTCGGTTTCTTCTTCTTCTTAGCTACCAGGTTATTAGCTTTAGAGCTTTCACTCAGCGAAGAAGATGAAACGAAAGAAGACCTTGCAAGTGAAGAAGGCGAAGAAGATCTTACTGGTGAAGAAGGTGAAGGATCAACATGAGGTTGATGCTCTTGGGGGAAGTGCTTACGACTGAAGCACTTACTGCATTCGGGATTACCTGAGTGGAAAACAACCATACCGATAATCCAATTGTGAGACCCAGAAGGCTTAAAGTAGCGATGTGAGGAGGACCAATGTTTCCATAAGAAGGAAAGACAAAAGGTTCCCCTGGCAAAGGGGTTCCCTCATTTTTCATTTCGGGAACCAACGCCATTAAAATAAACATCCAATCTAGAGTCCACTAGGAAAAACAAACAACACATGCTAAAAATCTAGTAAGCAAACAAACAAACAAAACCTTCTCACAATGAGCTCACTAGTTGGTGATGAAATCCAACATTGCATGAACAAAGTAAGAAGGGGTTGAGATAGAGCGGGTGGAAAAGTTGTGTCTACGACCTGCTTAACGGACTTACACCCTGGTGCAAGCTCCCACACATAAACGTGGGTATACCCTCCAAGGAGCCCGAGTGAGTTTGGCCAACATCGATTCCAAGTACCGTGAAGACTTGCCCCTCCACAGTCACCTTGTGTAAAGACCCTAAAGAGATAGGCCACTAAGGTTACCAATCACTACAGTGATGCCTGGGGAAACAATCAACAGTCTGATCCACGCGTAAGGGCAGGGTATCTAGCCCAAAATCAACTTGAAAGGCTTCCACTCAGCATTGTGGGTATATTCATTTAGGTTTATGTGGTGAGAAAAATGTTCAGAGATTATTGGAAGAACCACAGTATGAATGACATCATGTCGTCTAGTATGACGACATGATGTCATTCATACTGTGGTTCTTCTGACAATCTCTGAACATTGTGGGTATACCTCTCAAGCGATCCCCATAATACGCGCAATCTCTACACCAATACCAACAAAGCAGGGTGAGTAACTCTGTTAGTATCAATGCAACCTCGTGATTGACCCTTGTGTTAGAAGGGCTTCCTAGGACAAAATGTAATAAGTGGATTTCACCGCTCCCTAAGTCAAGATTCTATGTTTGTTTGCAGCTTTGGAAAGTTAGCTTTGGAAAGTTATCTTTCACACCTATTCCAAAGCCCTACAACTAATCTAATGTAGGTTTGCTACCAGAAAGTATAAAAATGTCTAATTAATTTTTATAAGCGCTTTATTTTTTAAGGTTGTTGTTACTCAAGAGGAAAATGGCGTGGACAATATGGTGTTTTGACCGACTCAAAAGTTATGCAAAGAGATGAAGATGCAATCTTTTCATTTCAATGAAATCTGTGCTACGAGAAGGAGAAAACATTTATCATTCCCATATGCACAATGTCCCAAAATTTTAAAACTCATCAATATCAAGATTCTCAAAAAATGAGAAAAAGATATTGTACACCAATGCACAATTCATGGCTCGGCCACGAGGGGGATTTTTTTTAGAATTTAAGACCAAAAATACCAAGAATTATGCAATTTCACTACTTCAAATGCAAATATCCCCCCAATCTAATGCAAAGAAAGAAATACGATTTTTGTTTCAAAGATAGCTAAAAGCTATATCAAATCACTTCAAAACAAAAACAACCCAAACAAAGTTTCTCTTTTACCGCGAGTTATTCAGAAAAAGGAAGTGTTCTTTTCACTAAACAGTTCTAAAGAAAAACAAGGCTTTGTAACTGAAAGACACTCAAAGGAAGAGATCAAATCTTTCAAAATAAAACAAAGCTAAGATGGCTAAAAGCAGCTCAAAAACTATCAAGTAGACTGTAAGCAAATCATAATCAAACCCAAAAATTCCCCCCAAAACCAAATCCAAGGTTTGGGCAGGGAAAACCACCAAATACAAATTCTTTCACAATTTCCGCAGGTTGGAAGACTAGCATAGTGCGGAAATCACTGATTTCCGCAGGCCATATATGGGTAGGGCACGACGTTTCCGCACTGGTCTAAACTGGTAGGGTGCGGAAATCTTAAATCGCCGCACTGTCCCTCAAAGTAGGGTGCGGAAATCTTAAATCGTCGCACTATCCCTCAAAGTAGGGTACGAAAATCCTCCAAAATGGGAAAAATTAAAAATTAGGAAGGTTTTCCAGTGAATTTTAACAGTCGGAGAGTCAAGCTGGATCCTCTAGTGACTCACAAAACAAAAACCAAGCAATCAAAGCAAGAAAATAAGGAAAACTAGGAAAACATTCGCTTCCCCAGTGGAGTCGCCAATTTTGTTAATGGGTAAATCAGTGAATGCGGACATAGACTAATCCCCCTAGATCCACCTAGATCTAGAACAGAACACAACAGGACATGGCGCTTTCCCTGGGCTCTAATCATTAAATTTACTACCGGACAAAAGACGATAGACATACCTTTAAATGTCGCTTCCTTATGTCTTTGTTGTTCCTGTTTCGCTCCTATGTTCTTGTGATACTGATCTTGCAGTGAGACACAAACCAACCAAAGTGAAAGCAGTAAAGTATATTCAATGACAACCTATGCATATGATCAAGGAGTTATGCAATAAAAGAAAGATAATTCTATGGGAAAGAAACATGCCACTGCATTATATTAATAATAGGAAGAGAGATTACAACCGAATGCCTTGATGTCGTAAGGTTCCTTCCAACAGTTCCTTGCTTCCCACACACTTTTGATCCAAGAATTCTGAGACTATAGATCTAACATCTATCTTGACAAGAGCAAAGCTCAAAGCCACTCTAATCAAGCTAATAATTCCAAGCCAAATCCAACCAATCTCAAAAGCTCAAGAACTTTCCAACCCAATCAAGCTAACTTTCTCCATGAGAGCTCCTCTCCTTTTATAAGCTGAAGAGGATAAGGTGAGGAGGTTAGGATGATCCCACTAAATCATGAAAGCGAGTAAGATCCAAACCATTCGGAGGCCAC
>ML780378.1:71785-102437 GCA_009831015.1 Picea engelmannii
TTAGCTTTAGTCTGTTTTATCAATACATGGTTAATTGCTATCATTTATGTATTAATTTTTTCAATCTTTAAGAGTCTATTATCTTAAAAATTCTTCCAGGACTACAATATGGGCATGTGATTTTGAGAAAGAATATGGGAAAGTAATTCATCTTTGGATTTAGACCTGTGTGATGCCTATTACATTTCGTTCTTTCATTACTGTTATATTATGAGAATATTATTATGGTTGATTTTAGCTTTAGTTTGTCATCATATGGTGTTTTCATACTGTTAAATGTTATATACTCTCCATAATTTCTTATTCCATTTTTTATGTGTGATCAATCGATCATTTGATTATTGTGGAATTTATTTCTAATGTTAAATGATGGATAATATCAATACTGAGAATTGAGTTTTCTTTCGTTCTTAAATATTGATTATCTTAAGATCACACGGTTTTTAATTAGTTGTCTTTCTGTTGTTATTAATTTACTCCAATATCAAATACTTCTTTGAATGTATTCTGGAAGTGCTAGTATTGTTCTGTTATAGGTTTCCCTTAACAACATTACAAGAAGGAGCTCATACAACAAAGAAAGATAATACCAGTTTCGTTGATTAGCGACATGTTATTATGTGTGTTATTTAGTTAAGTTGTTTATGAATGAAACAATGATTACATTAATTAGCTTTGACTGTTTTTGTGTCACTGTTTCAATCGTATTCATTTAGTATTTATTCGTTTAATATCTTTAAAAAAAATTTCAAAAAAACGTGTTGTTCATATTTGATTTAGAAACTTTATCAAACAATCATTTTTGCAAGATTTCATGCAAATCTTGTAAACTGCATATAAATTGTTCATAATCATTTGTATATTCACATTCTTAGATACATATTTGTAACTATTGTGTCGATTGTTAGAATATTTTCTTTAGTTAGTTTATTTTATTTTTCTATATTTAGGACCCTAGTTGGCTAACGGAGCCATTAAACCTGTCAGAATAGGTTACACCAAACCGCTTGGGTTATTTAGACAACCCCGGACCGGATCTATTCTTCCAGTTGACGCCATGTCAAATTTGCTCGTCAATAGGTTGTCGTGCTTGAGTGACTTCCACTAGTCTAACTGAGTGTAACTGCCTCTGAACTAAAGATGAATGCCCTATTTTGTAAGGAAATATTCTTTAGAGAGAATATTCTCATCTAAGGAATCATTCTCAACATTGGACTATCAAACTTAGGAAAATAATTCTAGGTGAGTGTGTAATATCTCCAACACCCCCCTAAATACTACTAGGGTGTACATGATGAATGGGTCCCAACAACCAAGGGCATGTTAGGTACCCATTGTACAATGCATATAATAATGAGACACAAAAGAAAAACGAGAAAAGAGGGAAAAGCTCATGGGAAACCCTTCTCCCCCTCCCCTTAAATTACAATGCATAAAAAAATGAGAAGGAAAAAAAAAATAGTTGCTAAACAACCATGTCCTTCACTCCAAGAAGACCTCACAACTGTGCAAGTTTGTGCTCGTTGAAGATTTTGTTGAAGATGTAGATGTTTGCATGGATCTGATGAAGTAGATGCACCATTGACATGTCCACACATATCCACTTTCTCTTCTTGTAATGAAGAATATCCAAATAAAGTTTGGATGAAATTTTGAAAACCGTGCTGTCGTTTTTGGAAAAAAGCTGAAATTTTGTTGATCTTAAAATTATCATAACTTCACTTCCTGAACTCCATTTCAGACGATTTGTTTTTTGAAATTGGATATTTTTCCGAGAGGAATTCAAATATCCATTTTTTTCTACAAAATTTTCTTATAAAATATCATAATTTAGTCTGATGTGTGCGACTCCCTTATTGTCTCCTGAGATGCATGCACTACGCATGGAAAAGTGTCTGCATGTGACCCCCGAGATGCATGTCATATATCTTCCACATGAAATTCAGAAAACAAATCTAAATTGGAGTAAACATCATCTTCAATTAATGGAATACAAATTTGTGCAAATACTTTTGTAGAAGACTCTTCATAATAAGAGGCTCGATCTTTTGATGGCTTCTCTTCTGGCTCTATCTAATCAACCTCCTGAATGAAATCTTCACAATATTATTTATTCCCGAATAGAACCTCCAATCTGGTCCATAATTCATTTGGAGTTGATTCTTGTGAGTCATCATATACTTGATGGAGAATATCAGGAGAAATAAACCAGAGGATACATCCTATGGCCATATCTTGTCTATTGAGAAAACAGTTTTTCTCATCGGCAGAATCAAGCTCTACTTCCATTGCCATAGTTATTTGGTACAATTCTTTGCATCTAAGCAGAAGCATAATTTTTTACTTCCACTCCAAATAGTTATGAGGCGCGAGAAGTATTGTCGGCGAATAATCCATCTTTTTTGCGCTCTTCAATAGTTAGTACCTGCAAAAATAATTTGGTGTAGTTTTTGCTTAGCAGTCTGTCGGCTCTGATACCATGTAAATGTGTTGAACTTGCACAAAATAGATCTAGCTAGAAAATACCACACACATTTGCAGAGAGAAATTGAGAAAGAAGAAGCAAGAGAGAAATAATGGAAGAATTCTCATTAACCGTTTTCCAAACTCAAAGAGTGAATAATTTACAATAGATATAGGCTACATGAGTAACTAATATGTCCTAGTTAACTGATCCATGCAATCATCAGTTAACTGAGACACATGTGTGGAAGTGAGAGAGACACATGCAACTGCTGGTGATAAAACCAAGGTTTCCATGCATGAGTGACTTCCACTAGTATAACTGAGTGTAACTAAGTCTGAACTAAAGAGGAACACCCTATTTTGTAGGGGAATATTCTCTAGAGAGAATATTCTCATCTAAGGAATCATTCTCAACATTGGACTATCAAACTTAGGAAAATAATTCTAGGTGAGTGTGTAATATCTCCAACATAGATACACTGTCAAGATTGAGTAGAAATTTAAGCAGAAGAGGCGAGAGTTTGGATCTGCAAACTCCTCACAGCTGAAGTACGAAAAAGGCGGCCCCAACCCACACAACAAGGGACAGAGAAAATATGGGGACTCTCAGTACAACCAGTCCAAGCTGCAACACAAGAAGGGCAATGAGAAGACGAAGAAGGACACAAGAAAATGGTGTGATTACCATAAAATCCCTTGGCACAACACTGAAGAATGCCGCTCCAAGCAGTCACTCGTGGTCGAGTTGAAGGCTTCCGAGTCAAAGGCCGACTCTGATTCTGAATCAAATCCCGAAGAGGGGAAGTGGATTATCGATGTTGAACCCAGTGCCACTGTCGCTACCACTAAAGTCTAGCGAAGTGAACTAGAAGAACTAGAGGAAGGGGAACACCTCTTTTACTCACAATTATGGGTAAAGGGGGATTCACTTCATTTCATTGTCGATAGCGGCAGTCAGAAGAACCTGACCTCAATAGAGATAATCAAGTGATTGTACCTACCACATAGATCTCTTCTTTGGTGAAGCCAACTGATGGTGTAGGGATGCGGGTGTTGTGTCGTCAGAGATCTACGTGTTAGCCAACGATGTCGTCTTCCCTATGACATCAATTCTTTCAAAGATGAGGTATTGTGTGATATTTCTCCCCTTGAAGTTTGTGATGTTCTTTTAGGACAACCATATTTGTGGAAGCGTCATGATGTGTATGAGTCTAGACCCCGCAGTGTTATTATTACTTTGGGTAGACAATTGTACAGGATACCAGAGGTAGCATTGCCTACCATTATTTCTTTAATCTCTGCTAAGCAATGCAGCAAGGTCATTTCACAAACCAGGAAGCTCATCTTCTTTGTGATCTGTGCTCACAGTAAACAGAAGGTCGTCGCCACATCTATGGCCTCTACAAAGAGCCACTCTTTACAGTAGAAGCAAGTGGACAGAATCGTGGAAGAGTACAAAGACATCTTCTCCTCACCCACTGGGGTACCGACGCACTGCCAAGTCAAGCATCCAACTGATCTGACCCCCAGTGCACCTCTGCCTAATGGACTAGTCTATCGTTGCTCACTGATGGAAAATGACGAAATCAAGCGTAAGATCTAAGAGCTTCTTCAAAAGGGGCACATCAAACCCAACTCCTCCCCTTTTGAAATCTCGATTGTACTGGTGAAGAAGAAGGACGGGACCTAGCGACTATGCATTGATTACAAAGAATTAAACAAAATCACAGTCAGGAACTGGTACCCAATTCCCAGGATTGATGACCTTCTTGACCAACTCAAGGGGGAAATTTTCTTCAGCAAGATTGACCTAAAGTCTGGCTACCACCAGGTTCCTATCGAACTAACTGATGTATGGAAGACAACCTTCAAATCTAAAGAAGGTCTCTTCGAATGGTTGGTCATGCCCTTTGGATTAACAAATACACCAACCACTTTCATGAGGTTGATGTATGATGTATTGAGACCCTTCACCAAATTTTTTGTGGTGGTATATTTGGATGACATACTCATCTTGAACAAAAGTTGGGAGGAGCACATGCGGCATATTTAACAGGTTTTCAGTACTCTGCGGTGACACAAGCTATATGCCAACTTGGAAAAATGCTCCATTGGCATGAACAAGGTCTAATACTTGGGCTACATTGTTGATGAGCATGGTGTACATGTTGATCTAGATAAAATCCAAGTCATACGTGACTGGCCAGCCCTGACCACACTAACCGAGCTTCAGAGCTTCTTGGGACTGGCCAACTTCTACCGACGGTTCATGTTGGGATTCTCCCATATTGCATGGGCCCTCAACCAAGTGAACAAGGGTGGTGGCAGGGAAAATTTTGTGTGGGGGAAGGAACAACAATGAGCATTTGATGATCTAAAGCATCGTTTGTGCTCAACTCCAGTACTCTCCTTGCTCGATCTGCAACAACCATTCGAGATTGAGACTAATGCATTTGATTATGTTGTAGGTGCAATTCTCACTCAACACAATCATATGATGGCATACCATAGTGAGACACTCTCATATGTTGTCTGGAAACACCCCACCTATGACAAGGAAATGTATTCCATTTTACAAGCCTATCGTCAATGGAAACATTACATTCTGGGAAAGGAGATGATCATCCACACTCATCACAAGCCTCTGTAGTTCATACAGACACGGGGGAATTTGCAGAATGACTGCCATCAGAAGTGGTCCACTGACCTGCAATAGCTCCATATGAACATCAAGTATAAGACAGGGAGCTCAAATCGTGTTGTTGATTGCCTCATTCGACCTCTCGTGGTTGCACTCACCATTGTGATCCATTCCTGTGGACATGAGGCATCTGAGTGGCCCCAACTTTATCAACAAGATCCAGACTTCGCCACCACCTATCAGCTCTTGGGTACATGCGTGATTGTCATCGATTTTCACATTTCGGACGGAATTTTATGCCATATGGGCCATCTCTGTGTTCCTACAAGCGAGCGTGCAAAGATGATTTGGGAAGCCCACCACAGTTGGTAGGACATTTTGGCGGGGAGAAAACTGTGGTCATTTTACAGAAACATTTTTATTGGCCCAAACTTCAACATGACGTCAGCAAGTATATCATATCTTGCACTGCCTGTGCCATTACCAAGCCAACCATCAAGAAGCAAGGCTTATACACCCCTCTTCCTACTCCTGAGAAGCCTTGGGAATCCATCTCAATGGATTACATGTTTGGCCTTTCGTCCACCAAGCAAGGCAATGATTGTGTATTTGTGGTCGTTGATTGGTTTTCTAAGATGGCCATCCTCATAGCCTATAAGAATAATATCACAATCGCAGGTACTGCCAAGCTCTTCTTTGAACGAGTGTGGGTCCATTTAGGGATACCACAGACCATCATCTTCAACTGGGACAACAGGTTCTTCAACACATTTTAGTTGAGTCTTTGGTCACTGTTGGACACCAAGCTCACTAAATCCACTGCTTTCCACCCCCAAACAGATGGCCAAACAAAGGTTGTCAATCAGATGATTGTGCACATCCTGTGCATGTACAACTCTAAGAATTTGCGTACATGGGATGAGAGTCTCCCCTATGTTCAACACAGTTACAATAGGGCTCTCCATAGCTCCACTGACCATAGCCCATTTCAGGTGGGGCTAGGATTCCAACCCTTGGGTCCCATTGACATTGCATTACCTCTTGCCACCACATAGACAAACTCTTCCCATGATCAGTCTAAGACCAACAAAGCCACCAGATTCATTGAGTGGATTCAACATGTTTTCCAACATGTCCATGAGATTTTGCAGAAAGCCAATGCTAAGTACAAGAAACTCCATGATCAACACAGGGTACCGCATTAGTTGGAGACAAAGTCTGGTTACATTTACAGAAGGAGCATCTTACAAGGCCCCATCGGAAGCTCCGCCCACTTCGCTATGGGCCTTACACTATCACCAAGGCTGTGGGTAGCAATGCTTTTGAGCTCAACACTCCACCCTTCCTTGGCTTGCACCTAGTGTTCAATGTGGACCTCCTTCGACCATATTTTCCACCATTATTGGACACCTCAGAGATCATAGAACAACTGACACCAACAGAGCTCAACCATGACTGCATGGAATAAACATCCACTGATCAGATAGTGGACACACAGGTCAAGGGCACTCGCTAGTAGAGGATCCAACTTTACTCGGTTGTCAAGGCAGGGCAACTCCTACACCAAGGAAAGTGGTTCACCCAGGGCCAAATTCAACAAAAGTTTCCTCACCTGATGGGGGAACTTAATGCAATGGAGACCATTGCTTTCTAAGGGGGGAGGACTAATCCATATGGATATTGGTGGCTACCCACCTATTCCAACTGGCTCCTCTTGACATTTTTTAGTTTAACATGTTCTTCTGTACTTCTTTTTAATTGTGGGTTATACACTTCTGGGGCTGTCTAAATCCCTACACATCTTTCAGGTGGATACTAGTGGCCTCCCATCTAATCCAACTGGCTTATTTTGTATGTTTTCATGTCAACACATCTTGTTGTACTTCCAGGGTCGTTTTGGGGCCCTTAACAACGTTTTTTTTAGCTTGCCATAGTCAAACCATAGATGGAGTTAGAGTTTGACGGTGTAATGTGTAGTTCTCTAAAATACCTTTCCAATGGGCTATCACGTGCCTAAAATGGAGGTCGGATGCAAAAGTTACAACCATGAGAAGTTGAGGTACCAACTTACCCACATGGGCCCACATGACTAATATAAAAAAGGCCTCTAGAACCTTAGTGTAATTTTTTTCTCAGATGGATGCATGTAGCAACCACATCTCTTCTTAGAGATAGATACCACCATTTGAGTAAGTGTTTCAGTTCTACAGTTTTATAGTTTCAGCCTATTTCATTTATTCAATAGAAGATATTGTTCACTCAATATTTGTGTTTATTGTATTTAGTCTGTTAATTAGTTCGTTCCGCTCCTAAATCCAAATCACATAAGCCTCTAGGCCTTCAACCCCTTCTTCCCATGAAGTGAAGGACAACCCCTTCTTGGGTCAGTACACCCGAAAAACCCAAAAGGTGAGGATATGAGGGGATGACATGTGGAAAGTGACAAGTATGGTCGGGAATGGAAAAATGACTCGTCAAAAGGACCTCCCAGTAGGATACATATCCCTAAGGGTGACCCACTTACTAGGGCGCAATGTCAACCACCAAGGTGAAACAGGGCAAAGAGCATAGTGTCCAAGCAAATGTCACATAATCAAAAGTAGTAATAGATGCAACAAACTCAAATGCCTCAAATATTGAAATGATACTCACCATAATACCTGACTTGTACCTCATGGAGCAAGACCCAATGTCTTCCGAAGGCCAGCTGATGTGGTGGATAACTTCATGACAAACCTGGAATTATGGTGGTGAGGTGGGTCTCTATCTGTGCAATTGGACACTATTGGTCAAGCTGTCTCTTGGTACTCCATGTCTGCAACCAAGGGCCTAGAGACATCATCGCATTAGTTATCCCTAGAAGTTGGGGATAACATTTGGTTCCTACTTGGGGACATGTGCTCGCCATAGAGTGCATGAGAACCACAACATCTCCTAGTGGACATGTGCCTACACTGAAACACAACACAATAAAATCTAGGGTGGTTCTATCACCCCTCATTCATATATATCAAAATCAAAATGACAACTAATCTAGAAAATAAAATTTTAGCATTTTTTCATAAGTCCAAGCTAAACATGAAATCAATATGCAAGTAGATAAAAATGAAATATGAAATGCAGCTAAACTATCATGAGCAATAAATATGCAATTGCAAGAAATCAAAATGACCTACCTATTTACCTAGGGCCCTGAAGATTAGGTCATGAAATGTCAGGTGAAGTCATACAACCAGTGCAACTAGTTGATCATCTCATCAAAGTATCTTCCCCTATGCTTAATCATGTAATACAACAAAGATAAGTCAGGCACATAATAATCACAAGCATAAATAAACATATAATCAATCATGAAATAAAACTCATGGAGATGGGTGGGAGGGAGGAAATCTTGAAAACAGTAGCCACAATCCTGATTATCCCGGAAATCATGCTAGAAAGGATAGACACAAGCTCGATCAATCCATCTCTGAAGAGGTCTATCATATGTAGACGATGGATCATCTTTATCTCCATTAGTATGATCATTGCTTTCTGAAGACTGAGAAGATATGAGAGGTCCTAAGAAGACCTCATGATTTCCCTGAGAAGAAAAAATGAGGTAAGGCACAACCTCAGGTCTAGAGAAAGAAAAGTGTAGCCTCTTCATCTGTGAATCACTATAGAAATCCTCAATATGAAAATACTTTCACTTTGTAGAGTGAGCCTTTGATTGCTCTAGGATGGCCATATCCTGGTGTTCATCTAAAATTGAGGATGAAGGTGGTTGAAAATCCTCATAGAACAAGTTTGCATCCCCAAAAGGATTTGCATCACAAATCCCAAGGAATGGACAAAAATCTTCTTGAAAATGTTATGTCAGGTCATCCTTAAATGGATGGAGCAAATTTGTAATCATATCATCATCAGGATGCCAATCATCTGATTCATACATGCATGAAGACCAGTTCTCTGAAGATGATACCTCAACGCCCTTTTTGTGAGAGTTTTTGAATTTTTGTTAATTACATTAACATTAGATTTACCATAGCAATTTAAACTTCTTTTTCATGCTTGTTTCTCCATAGGAGATGTTGCACCATTGCCACCCAACCATAGGCACCTACTAGTTCCACCCCCGAGCATAACATATACATCCTAGGAAACCCTTCTACATAAGGGGAGAAAACCCAACAACCTTATTATAGAGAATATCTTTGCTAAGACAAAATAACCAAGAACAAGCTCTATCCATTAGAGCAAACCACAACGAAGATAACCCAACAATATAGATGCAACACACCCTAGCCAGAGCGTTAGGGTGTCTAGCCTCCACTAGCGCACCACCAAGAGATAACCAACAATGTAACTATAGCTCACTCTAGCCAGAGCGCTAGAGTGGTTGACCTTAACCATGCACATCACAAAAAACAAACCCTAGCGAGAGGTATGAGGAAACCCTAACCAAGATGTGCCCTACTCCCTTCCTTCTACAACTATAGCTCTCCACCAAACTTTCGCTATATCTCCATGAGAGAGTGTGCCAAATGAGGAAGGAGTCACTCTTATTTATACTAATATGTCTAGTGACTTTTCTGTAGGGTCGACTTGGCTTTCTGGAAAATATATTTTATGTTTATCTTTTTCTTCTGGATCCAACTTTACTTATGGAGCATTATAATTCTTCTTTATTATTTTCTATGAGGCCGACTTCTCTTATGGGATATTCTTTGACTTCCAATGGTTTTCCTTTAACTTCTTGGCAACTTCATCTATAATAAATGTTTTCCTGGAGGTGAATACCTCCCGCAACTACCAGAAGCATCAACACTCCCTCTTATCTAGGGAGGTATTCTCCATGATGTTTTTCCTCTGGTCCTCATATCCTCGCTAGTTATGCCATGGTCCTCCGACCATGCCATGGTCACGTAAACCATGCTACTGGTAGCATCATCACGTCGCACATGGCTACACCCAATGTGGACCTTTTTTAGGGCCTCATCACCACTAGAATACACTAGGACCTACTCACCTGTAGTGTGGCACCAGGACCTACTTGCCCGTAGGGTGTTGTCAAGGACCTACTCGCCCGTAGGGTGTTGTCAAGGACCTACTTGCCCATGACGTGTCCACTTGGTCTACTCCCAAGGGACGTGTCCACATGGTATACTCCCAAGGGGCGTTGGGCACCAACCCAGTACAACTTACCATTCCATCAATAAGTGTCATACTCAACTCAGTCCATCGAGGAGTATCGTCACAGAATAATGTCTCATGAAGTTGCAACCATCAATACTCCCTTTCAATGAGGAAGGCATTTATCAAACATACTTGTTCTTGGTATTCTTCTGTTAGAAAAGTTTGTCCATGAGCCTCATTAATTATATTGATGATCCATCTCCACAACCATGTGTCTAATACCTCGGGTCGTTCTTGTCCCATGACATGAATTGTGACCACATGGGAGCCACATTAACCTCATAGTTGATCCTAGAATGTCCACATTCCCACATGATCATGAGCATATTTAGAATGCTCAAGATCAATCCTGGAATGTACATATCCCCATAGGATCACTATGTGAATGCATTTAGCTCGATGCTATCAGACACGTGGAATTTCACCTCAAGCACCTCGAGTCTTCAGTGCGGCGAAGACTACGTCGGGGCACATCTACTCTGGATGTAGATGTTCCCTATCTCCCCTGGTTTGCAACCCAATATTGGGAGAAGGGTCGACCCAATGCTTATCGGGGCCACTCACCTCACCGTGAGTGTTATGCTTGATGCAATTCACACACATTGGAGGAATCCTTAGTCCATCGAGAAATACGTAGCTTTAGTCCATCGAAGACTATGTCGGGCTTTGAGTCTTCAGTCCATTGAAAACTATACCAGGGTGTCAAGTTTTCATTCCATCAATGACTACCCTTGGATCATTCCCACATGGTCAAGTCCATCTGTCCAATCTTGGAAGACCTACCCGATGGCCTATTCCCACATGATCAAGTCTGTTTGATCAATCTTGGAATATCGACATGATGTTGCAATCATCAACACTCCCCTAGGGAAACATTTTCACTCCTGCCAAGCTTATCCCTGACAGAGGCTTAGTGCAAATGTCAATTTTCTGCTCATCTGTGGATATGTGTTGGAGCCTCATTGCTCCCTCTTACACCATGTCTCTGATGAAGTCCTGCAAGATCCTTTGAAATCCACCATGCTTCATGATTTGCGTCACTAGCTGCGATATAGGAATGCTACAAACATCTACTTCATGTCTCAAACTATAGACTATATAATATGTTTCCTTCTGCAACCGTCACTATAGCTTCCTCTCAGAGCTATCAATAGTGACATGCCTTCGAGGTAACCTGCTTGGAACAAGAAAAAAAGAACAACAACATTTCCATGCCAACCTCCATGGAATTTAACAATATAACCTTCCCGGAACAGACAACAAAACAAGAATATCTCCTAGAGGGGAGATAAACAAATGCATATCTAGTATTAAGTGGTTAGTATAATGATCATAACTCCAATAGTTAAAAAAACATAAGGTCACAATGGTGCCATAATAGATAGAGACATTTCAAAACAATCAAACCTGGAGGGTGCGTTATTCCTTTGAATGCACTGGATCTAAGATCCCTCTGGATATATGATTTGTTGCTTGGACAAAATTCCCTTCTCTTTCAAAACACCCTTGAGATAATGATACAATTTAACATATACAAGTACATACCTTAGAAATTGTATCACCATCCGACAGTAGCGAGAAGCAACGACAAACCCTAAAACTTCAAGGTGCTCCAACTAGATTGACAAAATAAAATTGTGCAGCGGGAAGGTATAGCAACAAACTACAACGACAAACAACAATGCCAAGGTAAATCTCACGATCTTCCTTCCAACAATTAGACTGTTCTGAAGGAAGGAAAGCTTTGATACCATGTTTAATTTTCGTTAATTACGTTAACATTAGATTTACCATAGCAATTTAAACTTCTTTTGCATGCTCGTTTCTCCATAGGCGATGTTGCACCATCGCCACCTACTCATGCAACCCCGAAGCATAACATATACATCCTGAGAAACCCTTCCACACAAGGGGAGAAAACCCAACAACCTTCTTATAGAGAATATCCTTACCAAGACAAAATAATGAAGAACAAGCTCTATCCGCTAGAGCAAACCACAAAGAAGATAACCCAACAACATAGATGCAACACACCCTAGCTAGAGTGCTAGGGTGTCTAGCCTCCACTAGCGCACCACCAAGAGATAACCAACAATGCAGTTGGAGCTCACTCTAGCTAGAGCGCTAGAGTGCCTGATCTTCACCATGCGCATCACAAAAGACAAACCCTAGTGAGAGGTATGAGGAAACCCTAACCAAGATGCACCCTACTTCCTTCCTTCTGCAACTGCAACTTCAGATGAAGATCTCCACCAAACATGCGTTATATCTCCATGAGAGAGTGTGCCAAATGAGGAAGGCATCACTCTTATTTATACTAATCCATCTAGTGACTTTTCTGGCAGGGTCGACCCGACTTTCTAGAAAATATATTTTTTGTTTATCTTTTTTTTCTGGAGTCGACTTTACTTCTGGAGCATTATAATTCTTCTTTATTATTTTTTGTGAGGCCGACTTCTCTTATGTGATCTTCTTTGACTTCCAATGGTTTTCCTTTAACATCTTGGAAACTTCATCTATAAGAAAGGTTATCCCGGAGGTGAATACCTCCCGCAGCTACCAGAAACATCAACAAGAGCTACCCTCAATGTCATAAATGGTGTCTCCATAAAAAATGACACAACCAACATCCAGCTACGTCCTTCAGTTTGTATGAACATGTCTAGATGATCAACAACCAAATCCAAGGGTTCTTTCATAAAACCATCAATATGACTGAAAATAGCCATCTCTTTGTCTTCGTGTGTAGGAAGGACAAAGGCTAGGGCGGCTTCAACTAGATCTTTAATTTCTTCATCATTGAGACTAATTGCTTCATCAAATTCATGCACAGAAGGAAAACAAGGTTGGACAACCTCACCTTCATCAAGCGGGAGCAAAGATAATGATGTCTCAAAATGTTGTGATTTGTCAGAATTCTTCTTTCTTTTGATGTACATGCCCCTCTGTTGCATCTTCATTACAAGGGGCTTGATCCTTGATACATAGTGCTTTGTTTACCTTCTTTCAAAATGATCTGTCACATCCAAGGGCTCCTCTAATACTTCTTTCACTTCCAAAGTGATGGAACCAAGTATCAGTAAGATCTTCAAAAGGGTCACAACTCATCATGTTCTATTCTTGATGTGCACGAGGAGGAGAGGCCTGGATGTCTTCGTCAAGTGGAAGGGAAGATATAAGCACTTCATCTTCATCAAATGTCTCATCCGAATCTACAACATGATAAATTTCATTAGGATCTTCTTGGTAACTTTCTTCAAGCATTTCTTCTTGTATTATCGCGTCATCCACCGAAAAAAACTTCTTTGCAAAGAGTGTGTTTGAGCTTCTGGAAAGTATCTTGAAAATTATGAGTAGCTGGTCGATAATTTCTGAGAAATTATTCAATGAGCTTGGTAGAAGATGGTATACTCTTTAGATTACATGAGTGTGCAAGCCAATTCCTTTGACTTGATTCCAGTGAAAATACAAAAAATTTCATCAGCACATCTTCATGTAGCACATTTAAGCTTGAAGCATACTTCATATAATTAACGACATGGGTGACTGCTAGAGATGGATTGCCATTAAATTTAGGGAAACTTTCCCTCCACTTTGTAGGGCATTGATTTGGATATTTGGGGATATTCTAAACATCAATGGATGGGTACACCTTATGGAATGCCCATGGTAAGTCCCGTGAGGCCATGGTTCCATTAGTTAGGGTAATACCTCAATGGAGTTTCTAGATGAGATCAAGGCTCATCAAAGGATTGAAAGGGGGGAGGGAAATTCCCTCAGGTGGAGTCTCCATGCAAACTAGGGAAAGGCTTTGGGATACTTTGCCAAAGTATCGTTAGGGTTCCGAAGAGGATTCAAAATCCTTCACGAAAATGGACCCAAAATGTTATAGCACAAGTTGTAGGTAGGGAAAATCCCAACCCAACCAAAAAATGGTGAAAAATAAGAGAAGACCTACCCAATGTCACCTTAGTAAGGTGTTCTCATGATCCAACCACAAAATGGTGACAACTAAGAGAACACCTACCCACTGTCACCTTAGGCAGGTATTCTCGTCACTTTAGAGGTGAAGAAATCACCTCAAAGGGGGATTCACAGTGACCCTGGGGGAATGAGATGGAAAGTGAAGAGATGAATGAAAGTCCCCCTATAGGTCAATGATGGAGAGTGTAAGGGGCTTGAAAAGAGTCTCGTAGATGGTGGAAGATATGCCACAACATCGTAGACTTTCCAAGTGGTGATTATACCTGCCCGAGACACAATAAAATCCAAGTATACACGTAATATGTTAGGTGGACAAGCAAGTTAATATTTTTGTCCCTAATTTCAGCACTAAACAATAATATATACCAACAACAAAATGATAATAAGAGTTGCAAAATGAGATGTTAAAAGCCTAGTAAAATAAGCAAGAGATAAGCTAGCAAGCACTAGTTTAGCTCAAGTATGAAAGAGCGGGACTCTAACATGAAACATGGCTGAAATGAAATAGTATTGTAGAGATGTAATTTTAATCCTTATGGCTGTAGAATATAAGTTGTTACAACCAAGAAATCAGCCATCAAAACTTGCCAACAATCCTCTGAAAAAGTGTGGTAGCCTTAGTAGATTTTAGGGGCAAACTTTTAGTAATTTTAGATGGTTCAGTAGTGAGTTATTAATGAAAATGTGTTAGGGTTTCTGCAACCCTAATGGTTGTAGAATAAAATTTGGGAAAACAACAAGAATACCAAGAGAACTAAGACACCCTAGAGGGGTTAGACACCTCAAGGCATCCAAAAAATAATCCAACTTGAACAATATTGATATCTCACCAAAACATGTTTACCAATGCAAACAATTTTGCTTCTCCAATGCAAAAATCAGATTGGTGACTTTACAATTGGGTGAATATAGTCTTTAAAGCACAAGTTAGATCAACAATATCCCTAGGGGTGTAAACCCTATTACACCCTAGGGTATGCCAATCAAACTAGGGTAAGTCTAGGAGGGTATACACAGTTGTATTTCTCCTAACAACCCTTGTTCAGGAATAACTTATAAACTTAAAAAATGAGATGAAGCTTAATGGAGGGTGTATAAAACATACTCCTCTTAGGGTTTCAACCAACAACAACCAAGAATAAGCAAGAAATGACTAACAAATGCATATTTTTCCTTACCAATTCCAAGAAAGAGAGATCACACTCTAGTTCACCAAGAATTTACCATTCAAGAGCAAGTGAAGAAGCTTCAAAGAGGTGCGCACTACTTAACCACATCCAATCACCAAGAGATAACACCAAAGAGCATTTGCACAAGATAGAGATACCAAAAATGCCCAAGAGGGTGCAAATTTCAGCCAACTAGTCTTCTCAGGATGGGAGAGCTATATCAAAATGAGATACAAATGATCTTTATCTATACAAAATGTCTTAAACACAATCTGTCCACTTAAGTTAGGGTAAACACAAAATAAGGGGACAAGAACCTTTATTTTTCCCCTTTACACAAGTAATTCATCTTTAATTCAAATTTAAATATTAAAAAGTGCACAATAGAAACCCTAAAATGAAACCACCCCTCTATCGGTGACGTTTTGACCCTTTGAGAAAGTTGTTGGAGTAGAAGGTTGAAGTCGTTGGGGCTCATAAATCCTCCCTCTCATGCGCTATAGCCTCCTCAAGTCTCCTCCCACAAAATCAGGCCATGTGTCAACAAGTAGCAGCCTCATCACCACCAAACCTTAGCCCCAATGGTGATGTCAACTCCAAGAAGGTGATGTTTTATCCCTTCCAAGCCAATCATTTGGCATGTGGGGGCTAGGAAAGATCCTCCAAGTTGTCCTCTAGGCCTCCAAAGGCAAGTCATCATCATCCAGAAAATGGGCCCTTGACATCCAACCTATGGGCTTCAAGCCCCATGGAAGCCCAAGCTAGGCTTGTTCCTCTAAATCTATCCACCAGTTGGGTTTTGCACAGACACATGGATATGCCCTGCAAGGATCTCGAGTCAAAGCATCATGATGAGTAAATCAAATCAAGAAAAGATCCATCTAAGCAAGTTCATCCAAACCACCTCATCAAAATAAACTAATGCTTAAAGATCCTATGCAATTTGCCAAGTTTAGGTATGGGAGGGTTGACAAAACGTGCTATTGGGTGAATCATTACTCAAGTTTAGGGGTGTTTCCTGAGGGGACCTCCTTTTGATTCATGTGGATGAGGTGTCATGGATGCGGGGAAAATTTTTGGGCACGGAGTTCATGACATACAAGGGGTTGTAGTGTCTCACTTATGGGTGCCTTTGTAGAGGGTGTGTTACACCTTCGTTTTCAATGCCTCCTTTTTCCAAGCCCATTTATTGCCATTAATTAATTAATAATCCAAAACCTTGGGTACTACCTATTTGTGAATCGATTAGGTTGGGGGGAAGTACGACAAGGCCACTTGAAGCTAGAGGTATAGAGAGTGCCATATGCAAGGAAATAAAGGGGCACCACATAAGTGTACACACCTCGATAAGTGGGGACATTTATATAATGTTAATTTGCTTTTGTAGGTCTTTGATTTATTAGGAGAAGCTTTTCATTGCTCTCAAGACCTCTTTGTGCGAGCATCTGGAAGGTTCATAATTAGGATTTTATCTTTTTCCAACCACAAGCCTCTGGTCCTTCATCCCCTTCTTCCCATGATGTGAGGGACAACCCCTTCTTGGGTACGTATACTCGAAAAATCCAAAAGTTGAGGAGATGAGGGGATGAAATGTTTAAAGTGACAAGTATGGTCGGGAACGACACGATGACTCGTCAAAAGGACCTCCCAGTAACATACATATCCCTAAGGGTGACCCACTTACTAGGGCGCAATGTCAACCACCAAGTTGAAACAGGGAAAAGAGCATAGTGTCCAAGCAAATGTCACATAATCAAAAGCAGTAATAGGTGCAACAAACTCAAATGCCTCAAATATTGAAATGACACTCATCATAATACCCGACTTGTACCTCATGGAGCAAGACCCAATGTCTTTCGGAGGCCAACTGATGTGGTGGATAGCATCGTGACGAACCTGGAATTGTGGCGGTGAGGTTGGTTTTTGTCTATGCAAGTGGACAATGTTGGTCAAGTTGTCTCTCGGTACTCCATGTCTACAATCTGAGGGCCTCGAGAGATAATCTCCTTAGTTATCCCTAGAAGTTGGGGATAACAGGTCCAAATGGTAAAATGTTTAGACTACGTTGATTGTAACAAGATAACGTTTAACATTATATAGATAATACTTATGAGTTAAAAACAATTTATAAAATATGATATTAAGACCATGGACAATATTAACATTGAAGTGGAAAATAATGCTATCACATTTATTATGAATCCTCAAAATAATATGTCCATGGGTTAACTTTGTATTTGAGCATCGACTTGATAGTGAAAATTAAAAACCTATTGTGCTCGATAGAAAATATACCCCAATTCCAACAAAAAAAAACAACAACAAAAAGATACTATTAAAAAAAAATATGATATCACATTAACATGAAGACTCGCACTCTAAAATAAACTTCTAAATTAACTAAGTATTGGCAAATAACCTATAATAAATAATCTCTATCTTATAATTAATATGTGCATAAAAAATTTCAAAATACTAAAATGTTTAAATTCTATATAAAAGTGATGATATCACCTCCCCAACATAAAACATTTACTCTAAACCCTCTCAAACTAGGGGCGCCATTATCGTTGTATGTTATTTTCAATTTTCAAGTGTCGTTGAGAAATAATCAACACTTCAAATATAAGTAGTTAACTCATTGGAAGCAGTGAACCAGTTTTGGCATTGATCTTCTACAAGTCATGGCCTCAGAGGTAGGTTCAAAACCTGGTTTGAACTAGTTTTGGGTGAGAACTAGCTTGAGCACAATGTCAGTTAGATGGTTTATAGCTTGGGCTAGGGTGACGGGGTGGAAGCTGATATGGCGGTCTCCTGGCCTTGACTACTTTATTGAGGTGGAAGATGAGATTGAGGTCCTGATGGACCCAGAGGATGAAGTTCTTTGGAGTCAGGCCGACGTCTTTAAAATTAATTTGATGTTTTGAGAACAATTACTGAAGAAAAGACACTTGAAGTATAGAATGAATGCTTGTTCAATAAGACAAGTGAAGGATGATGGGATAGAGGAGGACCAATTGTCAGGTCTTGCTACAGAGTTAGGTGCGGGGAGGACATGAGGCACTTGGGGATTATCGACGCACTATTTGCGCAGAAAGCATCGGGTGGGCCATCCTCTTCGTTTGTTATCAAGACTTATCTACAACGTAACCTTTCTGTTCCTCAGTCAAGAAGTTACATTTTCCCTGAGGTTGGAGTCTATTTGAGATAGGAGGCTGAACCTCAAAAGTTTCTTGTTACCCAGAGTTTACTACACCTTCATAGTGTTGAGGGTTTAGGGAAAGGGGAGAGGGGTGTTGGGAATAACAACAACTCGGTAGGGGCTATCGGTTTCAGTAGGATATTTGGGGATGCTAAGCCGTGGAAACCTGGACGACAATGCTACAAAATGATGTTGGGAAGAGATGTGGGTTTGCAGGAAGTTGCGTCGCTCTCCTTGAATTCTCTGGTGGGTCAGTTTAGCTATAGAGCACTGTCAAGTTTTGACATCGATTGGTGGTTGGAGGCAAATTGGAAACCCTTACTAGGGTATTCCTTGGAAGCTCTGGTACTAGTTCGTGGGTGGTATTACATCCGGTTTAGAGTGGCTATGTATGTGGAATTGGTTCTGGGAAAGCTTTGGATTTATGGCTTTGGTAACCTTATGGTAAAAAGGTGGACACACCTTTTCAACCTGGAGACAAACCACTTCAGATTTTGCCGCATTTGGGTTATGCTCCCAAGATGTCCCCTGGCTTTCTAGAACTTTGATGCTTTTAAGGCCATTGGAGATGCACTGGGAAAATTCCTACACGTGGATTCGAAGGTACTTACTGGTAAGGACCACAAAGTGGGAATAATCCTGGTAGAATTGGATTTGCATTTGGGTTTGACGACATAATTGGAAATTGAGTGGCTGGGTCGAGTTTATTTGCAGAAACTGGAATACTGGGGTCTTTCTTTTCGCTGCCCCTTTTGTAGGGAGGTGGGTCATTTGAAGAAAGGTTGTCTGGGTTTCTTCAAGGAACAATGTGTGGTTCCTCCTACACTTGCTGAATTTGGGGATGAGGTTCTAGCAAAAGACAAGACTATGGTCGAAAATATTACGTCTCAGTCTATGGTTTCCGATTTAGTTATGGGTAAGTCTCATGCTAATTCCCCAACCCCTATTACTTCATGTTTTAATTTTGATGAAGGTTTGGTACCTATTTTGTGTGGGGTTAGTTTGGGTCTCTCCCCTTCTACTTTCTCATTTGACCCATCTGTGTTTAGTATTGGACCCGAACCTTATAACTCTAGATTGCCTTGCCCGTGGGTTTTGGGGTTCCGGGGAGTTCTCTGCTTCGGGTTTTAAAGGGGTTGTTTGTTCTATTGGACGGTCCGAGGCGGACTAGGAAGGGTTTGGTTCTCCAAGAGAGTTTGACATTCCTATGGGGGAGTTTTTTCCCTTGAATTCGGGTGAAGGTTCTAGATTTTCAAAGCCACTTGTTCTGGTGGCCTCTAAGGTAACTACTCTGTTAGCCTTTGAACCTTTACTTACTGTGGAAAAAGGTTTCTTGTACCCGATTGTTTCTGGTCTCCCCTTTGTTAATGGGTTGGAAGGGGGTGGCTCTCCTGTGGGGTCCCCCCCCGCCCCCTAACAGAGGAATTTGTGGAACCTTCAAAGGGTACACGTTCTTTTGCCAATTTGTCTTCCTCTAGTCTTACTCCTGTGATGGAACCTTTGGGGGTGAAGGTTTTTCCATGCCCAGGGGTTTCATATTCTTCACTTACTTGTTCAAAGGTAGAGGAATATATATATATATATATATATATATATATATTTTTTTCAGTTGGAAGGGATGGGTCCTTTGGCTGACAGTGGTGCTTTGAACCCTTTGGAATAGTCTCTCTGAAAAGTCCTGGAGGAATCCATAAGTACTTTTCTCTCGTCTTTTAAAGAAGTGCTAAGTCAAACTCCACTACAGGTTTTTATGAAGGGTGAACCTTCATTTTCCTCTTCCTCCAACTTAGAGACTGTCGACTTGGGTGAGGGAGGAGGGGTTTGGAGGAAGAAAAAGGAGCCTCTTGGGTTGAAAGGGGATGTTTTTGGAGGATTAGGAAAATATTTTTCTCCAATTAAAACCAGAAGTGAGAGAAAGGTAGGGAAGGAGGATGGTACCATTGATATTTCTCTGCTATGGAATTTGGAAAGTTCAAGGGTGCTTAGAGGACATAAATCCATATCGAGGGGTTTAAAATGATTGTCCTGTCCCTGAATGTTAGAGGAGTTGGGGGCACTCCTAAATTCTTAGCCCTGAAACGACTAATTGATTTAGTTAAACCTGATGTATTCTTGGTCAAGGAAACGATGGTTAGTGGGAACAAAGCTAGAGAGGTGTTCTCTAAACTTTTACCTTTGTGGAGTTTCTATGTGCTAGATTCTATTGGGATGTCTGGGGGATTACTATCGGCGTGGAACCCCAAAAAAGCTAATCTTGATGCATACTTGACTCCTGCAGGAATCTTGTTAGAAGGATCTGCTAAAGGATTCAATAAGAAACTCAAATTTGTTAACTATTATGGGCCCTATGGTACTAGAAAACCATTATGGGAATCATTGAAGCTGGATGGAATTCTGAAGGAGCCATACTTAATTTTAGGAGGAAATTTGAACTAGACGATTTCAATTAGGGAAGTCTGGGGTCATTCCTCAAGAAGAGATCCATTGGCCTCCTATTTCAATCAATTTTTACATGATGAAGGACTGATAGACATTGAACCGATCAAACTCTTACCAATGTGGAGGAATGGAAGAGGGGGAAATGAGATTGTGGCAAAGATATTGGACTATTTTTTAATCAATGAAAAGCTGGTGGATGCGGGTCTCAGATACAGATCCCAGGTGGTAAATATCAAACTCTGGGATCATATGCTTGTGGTACTACAAATTGAACAATAGAAGGAAAAGGTAAAGTTCCCCTTTAAGTTTAACTCGGTTTGGTTAACTGAACCAGAGTTTGTGTCTCTAGTGCACTCCAATTGGCACAAGTTCGTAACTATTTTTTTTATCTTCCCCTATGGATTCTCTTGTGCACAAACTAAAATGTTTGAAATCTCTAGTTATCAAATGGGAGAGAAATAAGAAGTTTATTTCTAAATAAGAACTAGTCTAGCATGAAATGGACCTGGATTTAATTTATTCTACTTTGCATGGGGGCTTAGAGAGGGATACTGATAGAATGTTGGTTGTAGAGAAAGAGAGCAGGAAACCAGAATTATTAAATCAGGAGGAGGAGACCTAGAGACAAAAAAGCAGAGCTTTCTGTCTTGCTGCTGGAGACAAGAACACAAAGTTTTTTCACTCTTTTTCCAATTTCAGAAGGCAACATAATGCTATTTGGGATATAAGAAAGGAGGGTGGACAGGTAGTTACTAGTTAGAAAGAGCTCGAAGAGGAAGTTGTTATGTTTTTTCGTAATGACTTTAAAGCTCGGAAGAATCTCTCTATGGTTCATCAGTTGGAAGTTATACAAGAGTACTCGAGGATGTTCTATTTGGAAGAAGGAAAGAGAATTGTTGATCATGTCCAACTATTAGAGGTTTTGGCTACTTTGAAAGTATTTTCTAAGTCAAAAAGTCGTGGGCCAGATGGGTGGACTGTTGAATTCTTCCTGGAGTTCTTTGATTTATTGGGCACTGAATTGCTGGAAGTGGTGGAGGAATCAAGATTGAAGGGAAAGGTTAATGGGGCCCTCAATGCTACTTTTCTGGCTATTATTCCGAAAAGTAACAAGCATGATTCCTTTGTTGGATTTAGGCCTATTTCTCTGTGTAATTTTACCTATAAGATTATTTCAAAAATCATTGCTACCAAGTTTAAACCTTTCCTCTCTAAAGGCATATCAAAGGAACAATTTGTTTTTTTGGAAAACAAATAGATTACAGATGCTATTGGAGTGGCCCAGTAAAATCTACATAGTGTCAAGGTGAAAAAATCAAAAGCCTTGGTTCTGCAGTTGGATATGTTAAAAGCTTATGACAGGGTGGATTGGGGTTTTCTTAGATTGGTTTTACTTCAAATTGGTCTGTGCCTTGAGGCTACTGATTGGATTATGGGGTGTGTTAATTCAACTAATTTCTCGGTCCTAATTAATGGGAGTCCTTCCAACTTTTTTAGAACTTCTAGAGGTTTGAGGCAGGGTTTTCCTCTTTCCTTGTTGTTGTTTCTACTTATTATCGAAGGTCTAAGTAGAATACTCTTGAAACTAGTTGAAGAAGGTAAATTTGAAGGAGTCTTGGTTGCTACTGGAATTAGAATTACACATTTGCTATTTGTAGATGATGTTAGTATTTTTGGTAAGGGTTCATTGGTTGAGTGGCAAGTCTTAAAGGAGGCTTTGGATTTGTTTTGCAACTCCACATGAATGTCCTTCAGTTCACAAAAGTCACAATTTCTGGAACCAGGGTGGTCTAGGGAGGAACTTTCATTTTTAAAAGTTCTTTTTCCTTTTGAGGTAAAAAAGCTTGATGATGGATTTAAATATTTGGGGTTTTTCCTTAAACCCAATTGCTACTCTGTAAATGATTGGAAGTGGTTGTTAATGAAAGTGGAGCAAAAAATTACTAACTGCTGTCATAGGTGGCTCACCCTCGGAGGTAGATATATTTTGGTAAAGTCAGTTTTGGAAAGTATTCAAGTCTTTTGGCTATCTTTAGCCAAGGTTCCAAAAAGCATATTGGATATAATTTAGAGGAGGATGTTTAGATTTTTGTGCATAGGTAAAAAAGAAAAAGAAAGTATTCACTTGGTCAATTGGAAAAGGATTGCTAAGCCAAAAAATCTAGGGGGATGGGGTCATAAAAACATTTTTTGCTTTGGTAAATCTCTAGCAAAAAAGAGTTTATGGAGGAGCCTGTTATCACACAATTTGTACTTGCCCAAAGCCAAAGGCAAGTGGATATTGAATTGGTGTAACAAGGAGGATCACCTATCACTATCACCTTAATAGGAAACCTCTTTCTATTTAGGAGTATAACACAGTACTCCAGGGGAGACATCCCAAGTGACCTGGAGGTTTGAGAAGGCTAAGGTAAAAGCTTATAAGAAAGTCCCACCCCTCTCACAGGTCACTCTGATCAAAATTTCCAAAGTTTTACTGATATGAAGCAAAAAATAAATTAAGTGTACCTTCCGAGAACAAGACAATAAATAGAAAAGAAATGCAATGCAATTTGCAAGTACCATATGATGTCAATGCTTCATAAAACCACAAACTTTTGAAAGATAAACAAGATGATATAGAACTGAAGCAATGTAAATATTTATAACAACAATGAATATTTAGCAATAACCACAACAATTATGCCTCAATAATGCTTTAAGAATGACAAGCAATAATAGCCTTAAGTTCACAGAATGATAATAGTTGTGAGAAGCAATTATGGAAATGTCTAATCAGATTTTAATCTTGCTTTTAGGATGAATTTGTTGTTGTTATAGATGGTTGTAGCAATATTTTGCAACAACAACAAATTATTTAGTGAGTTAGTCCATCTTGAAGTTAGTAGAAGTTAGTAGAAGTCTTAGGGGAGATAGTTTAAGAGTTGTTTGGTCAATCAATTACTTGTGAGAAGTGGACTAGTGCCTTTTAGGGTAATGGAGTCAAGGTTAGCAACAACAACTCTTAGAGTAAAACAACAAAGATAATAGATAGTCTAAAGGGATGGGTGAGATGATTGAGGTGTTAGTAACCTAAGGCCTCAATGTCTAAACCCTAGAAGAAAAGATTGCTAGAAAGGACGTAACCTTAGGCCCTAGCGATTTCCTTCTTCCTTAGATTAAAATTGAAGTAAAATGTATGAAGCAAATGAAGTAATTCTATGAGAGTGCTACAAAGGYAAGGCTCTAGTGTATACTTCAAAACAAGTGTTCTCTAGCAATTTCAAGTAGGTRGAAAATTATAAGGAAAAAGATAGTAACATATGTTTTCCCCCTAGGGTTTTAAACTAGCAATTTCATATTCTTTGATATGAACAAGCAAATTTACCATAACCATTCAAAATAAAATGAAGAATTGTAGATTTACTTACTTCATCAAGAATAATCTAGCAACAAACCCTAGTTGAAGACTTTCCACCATGAAAAAATGCCAAAATACACCAAGATTAGCCTCTCCAAGAAGTTGTGCACCACTTAATTTCAACCAAATATGATGATGATGATGAAAAATAAAAGAGATTTATCTCTTATTTATACAATGACAATGACCTTTACTTAAAGTTTAGGTCAAAAAAGCCCGACATGGCCAAATTACRTCAAAAATCCATYTTTTACATAAATTCAAAAAATTAAACCCTAAAATGTGCAATAGAGATGACATCATGCCCTCCTAGGGTGGAGTTGGGCCTCATAAGTGGGATGTCAGACTCCATGAGCAAAATTTTAGGCCTTCCAAGGCCTTTGGATGATGCCACACGTGCCACCTAGCACACAAATTCCTCCATCATGTCCATCTGATGTTGGGTGACGTCTAGGGTCACAAGGGTGACGTCATGGGCTTCCCAAGGCCAACGTTCAGGGGGGAGAGAAAGATCCCCCTAGGTCCAGGCCTGTAAAAGTGTCTTTGGTGGAACATCCTTATTTTTCTTTGGTGCAAGCCTTTAGAGTCCCTTTACCCCTAGTTGGGGTCACAACATCCATCTGGTGGGATTTTATCCCCATGGAGGTCCGAGCTAATCATCTCCCCATATGTACCTGTCCACCGGGCATGGTCCTGTAGCAACAACAAGTACGCCCTCCATGGGCTCATAAGTCACAGGGATCATAGCAATGTCAATCACATATAATAATCAAATTACCCAAACATGTGCATCAAACCCCCCTTTGCTCGGACAAATGCTCAAAGACTAATGTTATGCAGTTTAACAAGTTGGGTTTGGAGAGGGTCTCAAGATGTCCTATTAGGATAATCCTCCTCAAGTTTGGGGTGTTTCCTAGGTGAAGACCAATCTAGGTCATGTAGGTGTATGAAATGGTGTAGGGAATGTTTGGGAAAGGGGTGCAGTGATAAAAGGGAAATGTAGGTATTACCTGTGGGTGCCTCTGAAGAGGGCGAGATGCACCTTGTCATGGATGCCATTGTTTCCTAGCCCATTCAATGTATTTTATTATTTGTATTATTGCTTTTTCTTTGCAAGAGAATAGCTGGATGACACTGTCCTAGCATGGTGACCAGTGGTGACAACATTACCCATAAGCACTTCACGAAAATGAGAAGGCTGGCTCATGATGAGACCCCCTTTCTCTTGGCTATGCCACCAAGAGCCATTACCCTGGTTTGGTGACAATATGGATGATAATGTCATACCGCTACATGCCCATGGACCTAATAGCTAAGCTCATGATGAGATCTCCTATCCACCAACTAAATCTTGAGTTTTATCTTATTTTACGGGTCCCCTTTTCTTGTTGAGAAGCCATTTATTGCTTTCTCGGGAATCCATGGGCGAAGCATCTCAAGGTTTCATTTTGGATTTTAACTTTTTCCAACTACTTTTACCCTCTCAGGCTTTATCCCCTTCTTCCTACAAGGCAAGGTACAACCCTTACTAGCTTGGCAAACCCAATGCCCGAACCAAGGTAGGGGAAGATGAGAGGGACAATGATGAAAAGTGGTAAGTATGGAAGGAATGGAGGATGACCTTTCATAGACCCACCTAGTGGAAACTCATCCTTAAGGGAACCAACTTACTAGGGCACTTTGTCACCCACCCCAAGTATGAACAAGTTAAAGAACATAATTTCCAAGCAAACGTCATGAAACAAAAGAGAGTTTAGTGCACATATTCAAATGCTTAAAATATCAGAGTGACAGATACCATGATACCCAAACTCATTACCTCACATAGCATGACCCACTGCTACTTCAAAATCAGGCTGAAGGGATGGATGTTGTTGATGTTGATAGATAAGACACACTGAAGAAAAGATGGGCCCTCCAGGGCCAAGCTCAAGTCATACGACTCTCAATACTCCATGTCTAGGACCCGTTGGCCGTGAGACATAATCTCCTTAGTTATCCCTAGGATAGGGGATAACAAAGCGTAATGAGTCCGGGACTTTGGCATGAAGTGATACTTAGAAAATATTTAAAAAGGAACTCTAGTGTGGTGGACTGGTTTAGGGAAGGAACATAAAATCTTAAGGGAGTGTCAAATTGCTGGAACGTGCTCGTTTCTTCTTTGCACCTAATTACTGACTGGTTAGCCTAGAATCTTGGAAACAGGTAGGATATTTGCATTGGTGTGGACCCTATGATAGGATCACAATCCTATTACAAATTACTAGAGAATTTACCACAAATACTTCACACAAAAGGTATTCATTTCCTGGCCCAGGTAACTTCTCTAGATTAAGGAATTTTGCCTGAATTTAGTTGGAAAAGCGTAGAGTTATTGGATCTCATGGGAGACCAAAAAGCAGAATGGAGACATATGTGAGGGGTTTAAAACACTCTGGGTTTGTTCTTTCTGATGAGGTTGATTCACTAGTATGGTCTTGGGATTACAAAGGAGGATTTGTCTCTTCTAAATAGGCCTATGAGGTACAATTCATGGAAGACAGAGAGGATTTCAATGGAAAGTGGCAGTTGGATGTCTGGAAGTGGTAGATTCCTCTCAGAATTAAACTTTTTTGTTGGTTTTTGTTTGAAAATAAAATTCTGACCTGGAATAATCTGTCAAAAAGGGGTTTTGTGGTCTGAGTAGATGTGTTCTGTGTGGAGAAGGGGAGGAATCGATAAACCATTAGATGGTCCATTGCTCTTTCTCCAAAAATGTTTGGGAATACCTCTTACATTTACTTCAGGTTCGACGAATTTGGGTTTGTGGACAATTTATTGAGTGTTTTGAGGGTTGGGTCAAGGAGATAGATATGTGGAAGGAACTACCTTGTTTCATCTATTGGGAACTTTGGCGACCTAGAAATCTAGTTTTATTTGAGAGTCATAGTTTGTCTCTCTCTAGGGTGTGCAATCGAGTTTTTCTAGACTCGGGGGAGATGGATAAAGGTACTGCTAATCACACTTTTAGAGTTGTGCACCCTCCCTTGCTGGAAAAGAACTAGGCAATTTTTTTTTTTATGGTGCCTCTAAGAATGGAGGTCTCTTTTGTGGAGCGGGTGCCGTCTTAAAATGTCAAGATTTGGGTACTTACAACATAAAAATGAATTGTGGCTCTGGAACAAATACAAGGGGTGAATTATTGGGCTTATGGAGTATCCTATTTTTTTCTCACTCTAAATAGATTTCTAGCCTTCAATTGTTTGGAGACTCTAAAGTCATTGTAGATTGGTTTTCTTCAAAACATAATTTGCAGGTGTTAAATCTTCAACCTTGGAAGACAAGAATTCGCCAGCTAAGTGAAAGTTTTCAGGAACTGAACATTCAACACATCTACAGGGAATATAATGGAGAAGTTGATCAACTGTCCAAGAAGGCCTTACTCCTGTAAGACGGATTTTTATACTTTGCATAAGGGGTGGTAACACAAGTAGAGCAATATGAACGATTGTCTCTAGTCTAATTTGTTTTCGATGCAACCTGTAGCTTTCTGGGTATACTTTTGAACCAATTATTTAGGTTTATCTTAGGAAAAGACTCTTTGTCTCTAGTAAGTCTTGTTGGATAAAGAATTTTTTGAATCAGGTTAATAGTTACATTTACATTTTTTATAACGATGAACCAGGGTAAGGGTGGTTTTAGTCTTTGAATTGCAGAGGTTTTTTTGCTAAGTATGCACTGTTTTTGTAAAAATAACATTATATTTCCTAATATAAGCACTTTTTCTATGGGAAAAAAAAGTAGTTGACTCATTAACAAAAGAAGTGGTGTGAATCAGGTTGAATATATTATTAGTCCCTATCGTAGGCATAGAGGGACTATAGCGATCGATAAATCGTTGACTTCATATTAGTCTGTCCTTTGACCACAAATATTTCCATATTATCTATTGTTGGAACCAGGGAACTGAAAATATCGTTTTTTATAAAAAAAAAAGTACCATATTTGTCATGATATGATTGGACAAGGGATTGGAGGTCTTATTGTCGGCTTCACTATTCGCAATGTAATATATGTTGGCATATCCAAAGTATTTGATTGTATATGGTCTTTTTGAATCATATATTTTGTTATGCATTCGTCGAAGGTGGATTAATGCTAGCATTAATTTGAATGTTTGGTTTAGAATTTTATGCTAGGTAAATTTATGGCAATGTTTGATATGGTGGCATATCCAAAGTTTGGCCTTCCAATACATTCTCTGGTGTTCGAATTATTGTTACAAAAAATATAATAATTTTTTTGGGATACGTCATAGACCTGCCACATTGAATTTTTTTCTTAAATGTTTATAGAGCATTTCTGACAAACTTAAATGTTAACCTAACAGGGTTGGTGGTGTTGAATAGTTACTTAACATGGTTGTTACAAGACATTTTCTTCCATTTTTGAAATTTATATGCTCCAACGACACTGCTGGTTCACTGGTCCATGCTTGTTTTTTGCATGGCACTGATTTGTTATTTGCATGTTGTTGTTGTTCTTGCTTGCCTGTTCATGTTGTTGTAGTTTTCCTGTTGTTCTTGCTTGCCTATTCGATGTATGCTATTTATTTTTGCTTGATTCAACTTTGCAGGGTTCCGGTCCTACGCCTGCACTTAGGGCTTTTGGTGGTTCTTAGCTGGGTTCTTATTTGTTGCTTGTTGTTGTTTGCATAGGGTTTGCAATGTTGGGATGTTGCATCTGCAGTTGGATCTCTGGTTACATTTTTTTGCAGTGGAGTTTGCATAGAATACTATTAAGATAAAATAACAGACTAACAAATTGCAAGTGATGTAAATTACATATGTTACACGTTGAAGCATAGTTTGTCGGCCTCAAAGTATATTTCATAGTTGTCGATGCTTTTTCCATGGATTCTGTGTTGCTATGGTTTCATAGTTATGAGAGTACCTTTTGCTTTGTGGGTGATATAGCTATTATCTCCCTTTTATTATCCTCTTCTAAACTGCATTTTTGACTCTATAGTTTCTCGCATTTATGTGGTCATTCCGATCGACCACCGTTTGGTTGCATACTTAGCCAGTTTTATGGATGCGGCTTCGCGGATAGGTTCTATTGAACTATGGCAGGTCGTGTTCGGTGTATACATTAGCTTTCCCGAATTAGTTTTCTTTAAAAGAAGGGCTCTTGAACATAAGAGAATGCAATTTATGAAATTATAGGTTTCCTAGACAACATAAGTTAATGATCACGGGTTCTCAGGGTGGCGGGCTGAAAATTGGGTTTCTGTTGTTCCGTGCCCTGCAAATAGCATAGAGAGTTCCATGATCATTCCGACTGACCATTGTTCGGTTGCATACTTAGCCAGTTTTATGGATGCGACTTTGCGAATGCATTGTATCGAACTATGACAGGTCGTGTTTGGTGTATACATTAGCATTCCCGAATTAGTTTTCTTTAAAAGAAGGGCTCCTGGATAGAAGAGATTGAAATTTATCGAATTATAGGTTTTCTGGACAACATAAATTAAACATAGGAAATATGTAATTTTATAAAGTAGATATATAAAGCATGCACAAAGCCCTGCCAGTTTTTGCATCGCGGGTTCTCGGGGTGGCCAGCTGAAAATTGACAATCGGAGAGTTCCGTGATATACAAATTGACAATCGGACTTGTTGACTATTTGAATTTTAAGGGCCTCATGTGCAAAAAATTTAGCATTCTCGAAATAGTTTACTTTACGTACGTTTTACATACGTTGGTGGACAAAAACACACACAAAAAAAGTAAGCATTTTTTGGATTGCGGGTTCTCGGGGTGGTGGGCTCTAAATTGGGCTTCTGTTGTTCTATATCCTACAAATAGCACGGAGAGTTCCACGATATACAAATTGACAATCGGACTTGCGGGCTATTTCAATTTCAAGGGCTCATGTCCAAAAAAAGTAGCATTCTCAAATTACTTTTCTTTACGTACGTTTTACATACGCTCGTGGACAAAAACACAAAAAAATAGTAGTAGCGTCTGTTACATAGTGCTCCATTCTTGCTACCTTCTGCGCTTCCCAATACACATTAAATATGCTTTCAAAAGTCAGAACCGACCAGACAGGTTCGAAAAGATGGGCTTTAATAACTGGAAAGCTCGAGGACATCTCCCATTAAAATGAATAGATAAGGGAATATTATGGG
>ML780378.1:102675-113790 GCA_009831015.1 Picea engelmannii
TTCTAATGTTCCTGGTCATGGACATGTAAGACAACTTAGAGATGCAATTGCGGGGCAGATGAAAGAGGAGAGACTGGTTTTATGTGACGTGAGCTTTGAGTAAAAAAAAAACTATGTTATACAAGAGAAACTCAGAGAGGAGGAAAAAAAAAAGAAGAAGTATGTTCTTGTTGGTGTTCTCCTTGTGTTTGATGCTTTGGTTGGTTGAAAAGGCTGCCTGGAGATTTGTTTGTTGAAATTCTTTGTTTTCTTGCTGGGAATTGTAATGGATTTTGAGGTCACATGCAAAATAGTTCTTCGTTTATGTAATATCTTCTTCCAACAACACAGATTTGGCAAGTGTATCAAATTGTGTAGATCCCACAAGAATTTGTCGTCCTCGGGCGCGACGTATTTACAGTGGCTTGCAAAATGGTCTGTCATGTTCATAAATGACGCGAAATATTACTCCATTTGCGAATGGAAGCAGAGGCAGGTAACATAAATTGTATGGGTGGATAAAACAACATATTATCACTACAAAAGTTTTTATTTCAAAGTTTGATGAGCTACATAGGGGTCTAGTAAGCGACTTGACAGAAAGCCATGTTCTTTGTCAAAGTTTGTTCGGTTTCCTCTGGATGTAGTTTCAGACTCCACATATTTGGTGTCACCTCCGAACATTCCAGACCTTTCTATGGGCCGCCATACCTCCATCGCTATGAGGAAAGATATATTCTGATGCCATCTACAACATTTGATACACTTGCCAGACCTGTGCTGGTGCGTTTTGCAGCATTTGATGGATTTGGCACACCTCTGCTGCCCGAAGAAGTTATGTACCTCAACAGATTTGCATTTTTTATCCGGGTTGGAAGTTTCTTCCAATTTAATGTAATAAAAAAAAGAAGTTCAACATACAAATCTTTAGGCAGGCTTTTCAACCAAACAGATGATCAAATACAGGGAGAATACCAGTCATTACATACTTGAATTTTTTTCCCCTGCCATAGCTGTTGTGACATAAAACGACTCCGTCCACTTTGAAATCGGCCTGAATCACATTTCTAAGTTGTCTCAGATGTCAAGGGCCAGGAACATTGCAAGGAAAGCACCTTGAACCCCAACTTTTCAACGGTAGAGTGAAATTAATACTTGAAAAAGAATGGAATGTTGAACAAGCAACCATTGCAAGCAGGCCATATCTGGAAGAGACAAGGTATTCAAAAAACTGGGATAGATGTAGTTGGTAGCACCGATTAAGTACAAAACCCAAAATTGATATTCAAATTGTTTTTTACGAATAAAGAGTTTGAACGTCAAGAAAACTGTCAAGAAGCTTCATCAATATACATATTTTTTACTGGTTGGTGGCAGGCGAAATCACAATCGTTGTCGCAAATAGCCTCAGCTGTATTTTGTAACCCATCTTATTTGAATATAGAATAATTTCGGTTTATTTTTTAATAGTATTTTCCAATTTATGGTATTTTCTTTCATTGTATATTGTACCTTCTTCCCCTATGTCGTTAAACATGAACGACAAGGTTTTCTTTCTGCTTCCCACTACTTCAATCTAAATAAAGCCTGGTTTGTTCTTTCTTTACCTTTTACATTTAAGCATAATTTTTTATAAGCCATACTTATGTGGTGCTGGCCCTGTATTTAAATAAAGAAATTGGAGGACCCGTCCTGCTTCCATTCTTTGGGTTCCATAAATAGAATGAATTAATGAGTTACAACAAGGTGGCTCAAGTGTTGACGCAAAGTTCCTGTTCAATATGTTAGATATATTGCAGCTTCTTCTATTTGATAATATCCGTGCATATATACTAATATCAGTTCTATTGGAATAAATACGAAAAACTTCCTCTTCGACAAAGCTTAGGCAATTATGTTTGGGTTTGCAGTATTAAATAACTATGTTCCATGTTCTGTCATATACATCTTGCAGCCAAAGAACTTCCGTAGTCTGCAGTTTATGCTTTAATTGCTCGTAAGTGACCAGGCGTTCGAAAAACTTGGCATTAATAAAGGAACGACTGAAGCTGTCTTAATTACTTAAGTCACACCAAATTTTGATTGCATTTAATTTAATTTAGATATTGATGTTTATGGAGAGTCGACGTTTTCTCATGTCATTGCAAGAAATACAAGATGAATACATGATACGGAGTTTATCTTGTTGAGACCACAATGCAAATTCATGTTTGTTGTTGCGCTATGTACATCTTGCATTCAAAATTTTCGTGGTTTCAATGAAATTTGCGAATCGAAGAGAATCTTGCAAATTGGGAGATCATTTGCATTTGAAACAAAAACAATCCATTAATATATATTAGTATGAATACTATTCAGATAAATATGAAAACTTTCTCTATTGATAGATACTAGTATGAATACTATTGAAATACATATCAAACCTTTCTCTTTGCCAATACTTAGCCAATTATCTGGCCACCAGGCCCCGGGTTCGCGGTACCCAACACCTATGTCCCCTGTTTCGTCATATACATCTCGCAGCCAAAGAACTTCAGTGATCTACAGTTTATGCTTTTACTAGTGTAGAGAATCGAACCCCGGTGGGCATGATCCTTGAGAGCCTTCTTCAAAAGGTTGTCCGCCTCCTTATTGAACTCTCTGTAGGCATGGTTAAAAGAAATCATTTCAAAATGAGTGCTCGATTTTTTAATTTGATCCTTCCATCCTTCTAGCGCCACGCTTTGGAGACTCCCAATGCCATTACACCAATCAATAATGATCTTTGAGTCCCTGATTATCTGTAAATCTGTAATGTGTAATCTTATGGCCAGGAAAAGAGTAACCCAGATGCCTAATAACTCAGCTCTATTGTTTGTCCCAGGGCCAGTATTGAATGTCCATTTATAAGTACTTTCATTTATCTTGATAATGCCTCACGCTCCACTATGAGATCCATCTGCTGAAGCCGCTCCATCGAACCACCCCACCGTATACTGAATCCGAGGTTGGATTTTGATCCTATAGAGTTTTGTGCCTTTAGGGGATGAAACACGGACATTGAAAGCCACAACAAAAGAAGAAATAAACTCATTATTGAACAAAACCTTGTTTCGCTCTGTCCATAAATACCAACAGATCAATGCTGGTAGCTCAGCCAAAGTCGGGTGCTGCCCAAACCAAGACTCCAAACATTCATCGACTGAATTCCCATCCCATAACAAAAGTAACTTGAGGGTCCCCGAGAGATGAGTCCAAACTTGACGAGTGAATAGACAGTGAATGAACATGTGGTTTAACGTCTCCGAGTTCTTTCTACAAAGGATAAAAAAAATTGTTCCTTCCCACCCCTTTCCTAACAGGTTCTCCCAAGTGAGGAATTTGTTTCCCATGATGAGCCAAAAAAGGAGTTTTATTTTTAGTGCGATGTTTCAATTCCATAACTTGAATCTCTATCCTTTCATAGAATAATGCCAAGTGCTCTCCGCCAAAGCTTTATAGAAGTTGCTTATCGAGGGGATCCCTGAACTATATTACCGAGGGGATCCCTGAACTATCTCCTCCCACCCACAGAAGTTCATCATATTTATCACTTAACTATATACTCGCCCCCAGGAGGGCACTTCGATATACTTCCCACTCTTTTGCTTGATCACCCAAGAGACCAAGTGTAGTTTCCTCTTTCCAGTAGGGGCTAAGGAGGTCTGAACTTGTATTATTAAGAGCCTGGTACAAAAAGGGTGACACCCTGTAGTTTCAAGGCCTCAATAAGACCAGTTGATAAAAAAAACTGCTTACCCAATCCCATGATACAATCTTTTCCAACCTGGACCACCACTCCATTTCCTGGCTTCCAACACAACCAATGGTCTAAAAGCAAGATTGCTTTTAAAATATTTTTCCAAATCGGAGATGCCAACCCCTGTGATCTATTGATCGTCCTGAACCAAGTTGACACCGAGCTATAAGGTAAATACTTATCCTTAATAACATTATGCCAAATACCTACTTTGGTCAGTCCTCTCCATAAGGTATTGGCCGCTAAAGCATTGTTGAAGAAGAAGATATTTCTCAGACCCCAACCTCCCGCCTTCTTAGGCCTTGCAATCGTCTCCCAATTACAAAGGTGCATACGATTCCTCTCGTTACAACCTAACCATAAAAAGGATAAAATAAGTTGTCAAATTTTAACTAAAACTGAATTTGGGACCACGACCAAGGTCATCCAGTAGACCGGTTGGCTCTCCAGATCTACCTTTATCAACGCTAACCTACCTCCGAGAGTAAGCCAATGATTACACCAATGATCAATTCTTTGTTCAAAATTTTTTATGAGCCAACGCCAATCTTCTGGTTTGTAGCCAGAAGGCTTGAGAAAATAACCCAGATACTTGAAGCCTACATTGAGGGATACAAAGTTGTAAGGAAAAAGTTCTTTAAAAGGAACCAGGCTAGGGTCATCCATGCCCGCAACATGAAAATAATACTTTTCAATATTTATCTCTAACCCATAAGTGTTTATGAATGTCTTCATAATTCTGACTATCTCCTTCCATTCCTTGATACTTGCTCTAGACATTATCAAAACATCATCGACAAAGAGGAGATGAAATATATTAACAACCCTTGCTACTTTCACAACAATTAGCTTCCCCGCAGATTTTTCCTTTTTGAGAAGGATACTAAGTCCCTCCATCACCAAGATGAAAAGTAAAGGAGACAACAGGCAACCTTGCCTAATTCCTTTGACCCTGTGAAAGAAATTTGTTGGTTCCCCATTGACCAAGACTGCATAAGTAACATAAGTGACACAACTCATTATCCGGTTTGTTACAGGCAAACCAAAACCAATTTTGATCAGGATCATTCTTAAAAAATCCCAGTTGATATAATCGTAAGCCTTCTTAAGATCAAGTTTTAGGATGAGAGGCTTTTGGTTCTTATTTTTATACTATGAAGGCATTCCTGTGCCATGCCAACTGCATATAAAATTGTTTGCCTTGTAGAAAACCCAATTGTTCTTATGACACTCCTCTATAAAGAATACGTTGCAACCTATTTGCCAGAAGTTTTGCAATAATTTTGTAACAGAGGTTACAAAGAGAGATCGGTTGAAAATCGCCAAATGTAGTTGGTTTGTTCACTTTTGGGATAAGAACAAGAAAAGTGGAATTTAGGGATTTTATAAGTTCGCCCTTCCTCCTAGAATCCTCAGCCATCCCTAGAAGATCCACCCCAACCAACTCAAAGAAGTGGAGGTAAAATTCCACAGTCCAGCCATCAGGGTGGATCTTCTTCTTTAATACACGATCTCTCTAACAGAAGGGCCTCTTCCCCTGTAACCAAGCTAGGGAAGAGACTTGCTAACTTAGTCTGATCTTCACTGAGGGTGCCCGCTACCGAGACAAGATTTTTGAAGAATTTAACCGCCTCGAATTTTAAATCACCTTGACCCGATACTTTCTGGCCTGTCCCATTTTGTATTTCCCAAATCCGTTTCCTGATTTTTCTATCACTAGCAAAGTGATGGAAGTATTTGGTATTCCGATCACCACTCTTTAACCATAATGCCCAACTTCTTTGTTTCCAAATGTCTTCCTCTGCTGCTAATAATTTCAATCTCTTTGTTTCCATATATTTTATCTAGCCTGACAACTCCCCATTGTTTAAGTCTTTTAAAGAAAACTGATACATACCTTGTAAATCTACTTCCAGTTGTCCCAGTTTTAAAGCAAATTGGTTTTTATTCTGTATCGCCCATCTTTTTATTGTAGATTTTAAACTCTTCAGTTTCCAGACCAATTTTCTTCGCAATCCTGGTTCATGCATAAATTTTGGATCCTTCCAAAATTCATTTACAATTTGTGAGAATTCTGCCTCTTGTATCCACCAAGAGTTTAATTTGAAAGGAAAGTTTTTACGTTGAAAATTGCCATCAAGTTGCAGTAGAACCAGAGCGTGATCCGAGATAAATGGATAAGCCACCCATGCGCGATATCTGTCAACAATCCTCAACAGGTCCGAGGCAACACAATTCTTGTCTAATCTCTTCATAATTCAATCCACGCTCTTTCTTCCATTTCTCCATGTTGGCACCACTTCATCTGACAAAATGTCCACCTGTCCGCCTTCCCTGAACAAATATTTTAAAAACAAAGCCAAAGGATCGGGTTGTCCACCCTCCCCCAAATTTCATGTTCACTCAAAGTGAAATTGAATTCGCCAGCTACAATCAGATGCTTAATAGACATGATACCTCTATCCCCTATTTTTTCGCAGAAATATTTTCTATCACTGCACGAACCATATACATTTAAAAAAGACAACTGCTCATTTAGCTCAAAACTTGATCTTGTCACAAGTAAACGAAAACAACAAATAAAATTAAGGTTTGAGATCAAACTTTGAAGGATCCCACACCACCAAAAAGCCCCTAGATTTTCCCACAGATCTTACACCTGCTGAAAAACAATCAGGTTTAAGTTTTGAAAATAAAGTTTTAGCCCTTGTTTTGTCAACCATTGTCTCTTGAAAGAATATAATGTTCAGATGAATATTAAGAAGAAGTCGTCGCACCGAGGCCATTTTATGGGAACCCCCTACTCCCCTGATATTCATAGACAACAAGATCATGATTTAGCGCGTGCTAAGGCTTTGATGCCTCTAAGCGCCCCATGATCAACATCAAAAGAAGAAATGATAGGCGACTCCAAAAGTTTAATTTCAGTTCATTTCCAAGCATTTCGAGTCTTAATCGGGGAAATCTCACATCCCAACCCATGAGACCAAGAAAAACCCTTACAAATAGTAGTAAGATGCCCCTCCCCGCCCAAAGAATAATCACAAACAATCGTTTCGGTAAATAAAGCTTGTGATAAAGTAGTCTTACCCCGGTAGGTTGGCAGAGGCATTGGTTCACAGATCTCCTGTAAAGAAGGGACCAAGGAATCTAAAATAGAGCTAAGTGAACAATCACCCCTCTCCACCTCCCTTAAACCCACACTATGACGTAAATTCTGAACTAAAGAAAAAAGGGCAACTTCAGTCTCACTTAGAAACATATCAGTACAAGGTAGCAGTTCCTGTCGCACATAGTGGCCCACCCTTGAAAAATTAGAAACAACAGTGAGCCCACAACTCACAATGTCATCCTTTGTCAGAGACGCTGACAAGGTGGTAGGCTCTGAAGAAACACAGACATGACCAACTGATGGACCCAATGATAAGTTAGCGGGTTCTATAGTTCCATTCTATTCAACACCTAGAGAGGAGCTACTAACCGGGACCCGCGACAAAACAAGGGGAAACAAAGACGAGAGGGAATCCATCTCCTAAGAGTCTGAAGGCACCGAAAACTGGGCACAATTTGTCCCCACCCCAACTGTCTTATCCAACGTAGCTATTTCCCAAGATGATAGTGAAAAAAAAAGTAGGACAAAGTGTTCTCAACTTACTCGAGAAACTGCAATTCGTCCCGCCGCCATCGATAGGCTCTCCTCCTGATTTGTAAGCGTTCTAGCCACCCGAAGTAACTTCTAGAGTATCTTCATAGGTGGGCCTACGAAGCAAGGAAGACTCAAAGGAAGATTCTTCAAGATATCCCTTGTGACATTCATTGCATAGATGTTTGGTTTGTCGACAATGGGTACAACGAAAAGGGACTCCCAAAAAAACAATTCTCTGTATTCTCAACATACCCCGCCACTCCAACTCAATAGTCTCTGGGAGTCCTGCATGTATGTCTATCGCAACCAAAACTTTGCAAAGGTGTTTATCAGGTGCTACTAGAGTTGCTTCATCCACTGCTATAAACCTTCCTAGACCACTAGCCACTTCAACTAAAGCCCTCTTATTCCACCATTGAAGAGGTAGACCAGGTAGAAAAACCCAAAGGTGACAGAGTTGGAAATACTCCCGAGATGGGTCGAAGTTTATTTTCCATCTCTTAAGCATAATGCTCCCGCCATCCACCACCCACAGGGTACTAAGCAACATAGAGACATGCTCCGAGGTCCTACACTTAAAACCGAACCAGCCTTGAGAAAGGTATTATACCTCCGGACTATAACCTAGGAGCGGTTTCCAGTTTGAATCCACCCAACTTTCAATTGGCACATGACAGAGCTTGCGATAAGAAAGTCTCCCAATGAGCATACACATGGCCATAGTGCAAGCATCCACCAGTGCAATATCTGAACCCAATACAAATCTCTGCTTCGACTTGTTTGCTTTCCATGGCTTTTGTCTACCTTGGTCTCTCCTACTAAAGCGACGTTTTTCTCCTCCTTCCTTACAAAAATGTTCATCTAACTGTTCAGAACCTCTTTTCTTCTTCCCAGAAAGAAGTTCACTAGAACCCCATTTAGAATTCACACCAAACAACTAAACAGACCCTAAAACATTCTCCTCCTGAAGGTTAGGAAAGGAACGAGGCAGTTTTGGAGCCCAAGCAGAACAAAAAGACCCCTTGACAGTTTATATGGCACAAGGTTCAAACTTCAAATTAAACAGTCCAACGCACTTCCAAATGGCTTCATCATCAACACTCATAAGTGTAGTGACTTCAACATCCGTCATGGGACATTCTAAGAAGGCCACCTAACCCACAAGCCTTGATAAGACCCATCCCAGAGAACATTAAAGCTCACATATATCTAGAAACAACTGCAATAAATACAAAAGAGCCATGCCAACCCCGAAAGCCTCCCACTGGAACTAGCTCACTCCCCAAGGAAAGGCAATAAAAAAACCTTGGTCCCACAGCCTTAAGAACGGAGGGAGATAACAGTCCTCTAAAAGCTAAAAATACACTCTAAAAACACTAAACTGCGATCTAGGAAGTCTAAGACTCAAATAAAACTAGAGGAGGAGGCCGAAAGGGCCCAAAATGGCAAGGTCTCATCACCAAAAAGGACCATTAAATGCTTTGTTGATAAAGCATTAAATGCTTTAATACATTTTTATTCTTATAATAATTTAAATTATGAAATATGATACTATATTGAAGTGAATTTAGTATACAATTATGAAATATGATGTCATTTTGAAGTGAATTTAGTAGTGTGGTATATTAATGATGGGGGAGATTTTGGTTCTCACAATTAAAATTTCAATTTTTATTTAACTATGAATTTAAATAAAAATAATATCCATTACAATTGATGATACAAAACCATATTTACATTCCATAATTATTTTACATTCCATAATTATTTTAGATAGTGACATCTTATAAACAAAATTATTACCCTCGCAATTGCAATCCCATTCTCGCAATCAACATTGCAATGATGTTTGCAACTGCATATCAATGGTTTCAAATGTCATACTTATTATTAAATTCTTGCTCATCATAACATATTATTAGTTTATGTATTTAGTACATCGAAATAAATTAATTGCATAATATATTTGGTTTCAGAGTAAAATTTAAATTATCTTTAATTAATTAAGAGAATTTGTTTTTTTTTAGGTTATATGAAAATAAGTTAAAGGTCTAGTGAGAATTATCTTGAAGAGGCGGGAAAATGGACGAACCAGAGCTGAGGTGTTTTTTTCAAATTTTCTTTGGAAGGAGGACTGGTCTGGAAGGTTTGTGTATGCAATTGAGATAGGAAGACCTTCGGCCTGTTAGTTGGAGAACCATTCTCATACTTCATCTTATTTTATTCTTGGCTTTGTTTGGTTTTTTACAGTTACATTATTTTTTTTGGGAACTGTTAGTTCCTTTGGAGTGTTGTGTCTTTAGCGCATGTGCCCGCTTGATTATACTTACTTTACTCTTTTCCCTTGTCATTATGAATCATTGATTAACCAACTTCTTATGGATCCTTTTTATTATATATATATCTTTGGAAACTGGTCCAACAGAGTGACTCCAGTAGTGAGTTCTAGGTGTCCCGACTTCATTAGGTACACTCTGCCTTTCTCTATACTTCTGAATAACTTCCCGTCAGTTACATTATGGGTCCACTTGATCTGTTTGATGGGAAGAGTGAGGTATTAAAGTCAACTTACCCACCAAAGCGTAAGGATCATTTATCATATCCAACGGTTTTAAATGAAAATAATCATCAACTTTTTTCTTCCGTGTCCTAGGATAACTTAACCTTTCTACCAAGACCTTTACGCCCTCCGCTCTGTGATCCTTTTCTTCCAAAAATGAACTCTCTCCATGTGGAGAGAGTTATTCCACAGTCACCTTTCCACTATCCTGTATCTGCTCAAACTACTGTCAGGGTGAAACCCAAGCCTACTGGAAGAAGGCGAAGAATTTGGAAACCCAACAAGGTTCCAAGAAAGCTTGTGTTGGGGTCGGATATTGGATTAAAGGAGACCTATAATATGGCTCTTTGCGGTCTGGTAGGACGTGTCTCTTACCATTACCTTCCGCAGGAACCCATCCAGGAGTGGATGCAAAATACGTGGTATCCCATTTTAGGTTATATTCCACAACTTACCTTTCTGGAGAAAGGTTGGTTAGGTTTCCTTTGCAGAACGCCTGAGGATGCAGTCACTCTTTTGGCCTCTCGGTGCAAGTAGTATAATGTTGAAAAGATGGTGAATCTCTTTCGACCTGCACATTGAATATTTCACAAAGCGCCCCCCTATGGGTTTTATTACCAAGGCTCCCACTCCAATTCTGGAATGAAGGGGCACTAAGAGCCATTGGAGACTCTTTAGGTACTTTCATCAATGTTGACAGGTCGACACTTAATGCAACAGATAGAAAAATGGTTCGTGTTCTGGTGGAGTTAGATATACATGGTGGTTTACCAGAAACACTTGACATTATTTGGCGTGACCGGAGGAAAAAACAAAGTTTAGACTACACGGGGATTCCTTATAGGTGAAATCAATGTCATAACACAAGACATTTAAGAAGGAACTTTGAAGGTTTTCAAATACCAGAGGAACATGATGAAGAGTTGGAAAACAAGGATGTACCGGACAATACTTTGGAGGTGTAACTATTTGGGAATGCTGAGCTCGGTTTTCAGAAGGAGCCTAGGCCCCATAAAATTTTTCGGGAGAATTACATGGGTAAGTGAAAATATTACTATCCAATTTTATATGATTCCTTAACACTGATGGAAAGGTGTTGGAATATTGGTTGTTGTCATTGATGTCAACCCTAGTCATGGGTTTTGGGCCACA
>ML780378.1:133192-146146 GCA_009831015.1 Picea engelmannii
AAAGAGTTTGGATCGTGTATTCATTTCAGATAGTTTATTAATCTCTAAAGAATTTTACCATTCATGGGTGGAATATCCGTATATATCGGATCATGCGCCTGTCATTTTTCAGATGGATCTTGTTGCAGTCAATAAGAATTATCCCTTTAAATTTAATCCTTTATGGTTGATGGATGCTGATTTCTCGACGTTAGTTACCAGGGTCTGGAAAGATGAAAAATATCTAACTGAAGAGGGTTTTCAATGCAGACTGGTATGGAAATTAAAAGACCTTAAAAAGCAAACAAAGATTTGGGCAAAAAGGAAAGAAGAGTTCTTAGCTACTCATCTAGATTCTCTTCAAGCACAGATCAAGGATATTTTATTACTTGCAGTTGAGGAAAACAAAATCGATGAAAAACAATTTTTCCTGGGCAATTTGGAAAAGGAAAGGAATGAAATTTTGAGATACAATGAGGAAAAATGGTGCCAGAGGAGCAGAGCAATTTGGATCAGCCGTGGTGACTCAAATACAAAGTTCTTTCATCATTATGCTAGTCAAAGGCGCATCCACAAACATATTTGGGAACTAGTTGATGAAGATGGACAACAGGTAAAAGGTCAAGCAGACTTGAAGAAGGCTACAACCAAGTATTTTTCAAATTTTTACAAATCCCGAACCGACTCTTTTAATCTGGAGAAAATTGAAGTTACAGAGATCTTTCCAAGAATGGTGCAGACAAAGGATTTAACATTATTATTGAAGCCAGTATCGGATGATGAAATAAAAAATGTTCTCAAATTATTCCAATGGGACAAAAGCCTGGGCCCAGATGGCTAGACGGTGGAATTTTTCTCATATTTTTTTGATTTGGTAAGTGTTGATCTGGTCCAGATGGTGGATGAATCTAGAATGTTTGGAAATATCCCGGGATGCTTAAATTCTACTTTCTTGTCTTTGATCCCTAAAGAAAACAACCCGACTTCTTTCGAGGATTATAGGCCGATATCCCTTTGTAACCTCTGCTACAAATTGATTTCTAAAATCATCTAAAATCGGATTAAGCCAATTCTGTCCCGTAATTTGTCAGAAGAACAACTTGGATTTCTGGAAGGAAGAAGAATTCAGGACGCTATAGGTACTGGATTTGAATGCTTACATAGTATAAAAAAAAAGAAAAAAAGAAAAAAATCTTTGATCCTCAAGCTGGACCTGCGCAAGGCTTATGATTGTGTGGATTGGGACTTTCTCCATTTGATACTCAATCAAGTTGGTTTTGGCACACAAATGACCAGATGGATATTGAGCTGTGTTACATCACCTTCCTATGCTGTGCTCATAAATGGGGAGGTTACAGATTTTTTTAAGAGTGAAGGGGGCTTACGGCAGGGCTGCCCACTCTCTCCCATTTTAGTAATGGAAGCTCTAAGCCTTTTATTGAAAAAAAGTAAATTGGAGAACAAAATTTTAGGGGTTAAAGTTTCAAATCTGATAAAAATTTTACATCTTCTTTTTGTAGATGATGTTTTGATTCTGTCAAAGGCCGACCTCTCAGAATGGAAAGAAATTTTCGATCTTATAAATCAGTTTTGTAAAGCTTCAGGATTGTAGGTAAATTCAACGAAGACTACGATGCATTATGAAGGGCTGTCTGATGCTGAGCTGATTCCATTAAAATTTGAGCTACCATATACTTTCTCGGCCTTAAACCTTGGTTTCAAATATCTGGGCTTTCATTTAGAAACATGACCTCAGAGGGTGGCAGATTGGTCGTGGCTGTTAACAAAAATTGGAAAAAATATTAGTAACTGGTGCTATCGATGGCTATCTTTGGGAGGAAGATATGTTTTACTTAAGTCGGTGCTTGAGAGTCAATCCGTATATTGGATGACGGTAGAATTACTCCCAAAATCTGTTATTTCACAAATCCAAAAATTATGCTATAACTTTTTATGGAGTGGAAACTTGTCTACCAGTCACATACACTTATGCAGTTGGGAGGTTATCTCGAGGCCAAAGTCTTCTGGTGGTTGGGGTCTCCGAGACTTAGCACAATTTAATACAACATTGTTGGCAAATACCCTTTGGCTTACACTATATCGCGAAGGTATTTTTCACAACATTATGTTAGATAAATATTTAAAACACCAAGACGTGACAAGGTGGTTCATGTCGACAAACTTTGGGCAGAGTACAGTTTCTAGAATTTGGAGAAACTTGTTAAAATCAGTTCATCTGATAACTCATTGGCATAGTTGGTTGCCGAGCTCGGGAGAAAAAAAAATCTATATTGGTCAAGACTTTATCTTGGGATTGCGTGACAAATCTCTTTTGTCTCAGGAACTTCGAGATCATCTTAGTAGAAAGAATATTAATTTGCTTGCCAATGCAAAAAATCCTCCAGATTCAAGGGATAGTGCTGATTATTGGAGAGGTAGTAATACTTTGGGACTTTGTGGTATCCTTGCAGATGAATGGGACAACTTTACAAGGAGACTCTCAACTGCTGGAGTTACCCTTGGTAATTTAGAGGACACACTAATATGGACAGGAGGAGATGCTTCAGGAAAGACGACTGTTAATTTTTTTTATTCATCTCTTGTTTCTACTAGAAGTTATCAACATGAAGCAAAGTGGAAACATAAATTATGGAAGTGGAATACCCTTTTAAAAATTAAACTTTTTACATTGTTGACCATCTCCAAGAAGATTTTAACTTGGGAAGGGCTACAGAGAAGAGGCTGGGAAGGGCCTGGCTGGTGTGTTTTATGCAAAAGAAACTATGAAAATATAGAACACCTGTTCATTGAATGCAACTTCACAAGACAAGTTTGGGCATGGCTAAAACATCTGCTGAACCTAAAAAGTGAACGGAAAGGACAAGATATTGTAGATTGTTACTTTCAGTGGATAAATGACAAATTTGTTCTTCCTGAACTAGCAGCTATCACATGTTGGGGGTTGTGGATTGAAAGAAATAAATGTGTTTTTGAAAACAAGTCTCCTTCTATCCACTCTGTTTTATTCAAGATTCTGGGTCTTTACACTCCGTGTAAAACTTTTATTACTAAATCACTCACAAAGGAATGTTTTTTTCAGTATGAGGAGGGGACAACCATAGCTTTCTTTGACGGGGCAACAAGCATCGACCGATTATTAAGTGGAGCGGGAGGAGTCATTAAAACAAATGATAATCTGGTTTATAGATGGTTCCTAAATGTTGGTGAAGGTTCAAATACAAAGGCATAACTAATGGGTATATGGGCTACCCTTACTTTAGCCAACCATCTAGCTATTCAAAGGCTTCAAGGTGTAGGAGATTCAAGAATAATTATAGATTGGCTTAATGACAAGGCTAAGCTGGATGTTTGCTATATTGAGGGTTGGAAAAAGCGTACTTTAGAACTATGTAAAAAATTCCAGAGACTAAGCTTTCATCACATCTACAGGGAGTTTAATAAAGAGGCTGACAAGCTCTCCAAGGAAGCTCTCCGGGCTCCTGAAGGGAGGATTACTTTCTACCAGTGGGAACCATGCGGAGTATAGCAGTCAAAGCATCTGAATATATATTGAGTACTTAGCCTAGATATCTCTTAATTTTGGCTTATTTTAGTAGTTTCGAGACTGTCCTGATAAACTTTCAGTCTGTATTTTTGATAGATCCTATGACAGATTATAGTCTGTCCTGACTTGTGAAGCTCCTTTTATCTTAGTCTTGGTTATATAGGTTCTTTTTTTCCATGGACATCCTTATGTCTTTGGATGAATAAAGTATTTCTTGGATGATTGTATGTAAAGAAAATTATATCACTAATATAATTTTGAGCAAATTTTCACTTGGAAAAAGTTAAAGGTCCAAGATCTATAACATTTCTCAAAAGTGAAAATTTCCTCTTGTCAACGGGTCTATCACTTATGGACTTTCTTTAAACAAGGGTTTCATGGCAACACAGTCCCTACCGAGTTAGTTGGGAAATACATGCTGAACAATGAAACTTAATATAACTAAATGCACAATTAATGGATATTTTTTGTCAAAAGATAATAATTGAGGGTTGTTTGTTATTCAAAATGTATAATGAACAATAAGTTGAATGGAACTATAATATTCATAAATATAATATAAATATAATAAATATATTATAAATATAATATTATATAATAAATATAATATAAATATAATATTAGATAATAAATATAATATAAATATAATAATGCATAATAATAAATACATAGTACAACTTTTTATATTTAGATGTGGTGATTGGTGATATTCATTGATTATGTAATTAATTCTACATATTGAAAGACGTGAAGGGAGCAACAACACTTCAATTCTATCAACCAATTAGAAATGAGAAACACAAATATTTTTATTATATCCAAAAATATATATTTGTTTTCCTATGTTAAACATTACATTGCATACACAAATTTATGGTAAAAGACAAATTATTGTCACATCAATGTCACATCAAAAGCAAACTCATTGCGATAGTCCCATGGCAGGGACTAATAACATGTCATTCCATCTTTTCCGGACTTTCCTTAAACAACATGTCATTCTATCTCTAACGAACTTTCCTTAAGTCTACTAAGTTGTACATACTTTACCCCATTTAAATCCTTACCCGGACTTTCCTTAAACAACATGTTATTTTATCTCTTACGATTTTTCTTTAAATCTACTAAGTTGTACATACTTTACCCCATTTAAACCCTCACCCCTTCTGGATTTAAACCATGTCACCTCTTAAAAGAAATCATTTGTTCTTATCCATTAGATTACTCGAACTATTCAATTTAAGTGAGAAATTAGATTTAGTGATTATGATTGACCATTTACCCCATTTACCATTTATAAATCATAAAAAATACAAATATTTAAAAAATAAATAAAAAATTATTAAAATGATACATTTCAGTTTCATTTTTTTATAATAAAACCGAAATATTAAAAATATCATTTTCCCCACTTTTTTTTATTCAATAGAAAATACAGCAGATTAGAATAAAACGAAAAAACAAAAGATTAAAATAAGAGGAACTTATTAAGGTGGCATACTTTATATTATCATTTTTATAATGAAAAGTAATAATTAAGAAAAAACATTCTTTTCACAACCATTTTTTTATTGGATATGCTATCTATAAAAGTTGATTTAAATAAAGAAGAGACAAGGTTATAGAAATCCTGTTTTTAGTTGTAATCTGACACGAAAAAAATGACAAATACAAAAGTTGGTTTAAATAAAGAATAGACAAGTTGATATAGATCGTGTTTTTAGTTATAACCTTACACGAATAGTGGTGACAGTGGGAAAAAAGTGCGATGTACTATATATATTTTAAACTTATAAAAAATATAATAATTTTTTTATATTTTTAAATATATATAAATTTTAAATTTATAAAAATATAATATTTTTAAATTAATGTTAAAAAAATATTTATATTTAATCATTATTATTATAAAGTTCTATATATAAATTAAATAAACTTATAATTTATTAAAAATAAATATTTTCTTATTAAATACTAAAAACTATTATTTTATAAACTTTAACTATATTTTTCTATTAAATAATAAAAATTATTATTTTATAAATTTGAATATTAATCTTACACATTTCTTACAAGATGACATGTTCTATGTTTTAGCAAATTGGGTAATTCAAAACTTGTTCTTTAATTATATTTTTCTATTAAATAATAAAAAATATTATTTTATAAATTTTCATCTTTTATTAAAAGAATTGGAATATTAATCTTACACATTCTTACAAGATGACATGTTCTATGTTTTTAGCAAATTGGATAAGTCAAAACTTGTTCTTTAGAAATAGTAGAATATAGCAAATATCTATAAAGCATCTAAACTAAAGTATTGGGATACATATTTCTTTGTATTAAAGAAAGTAGATAACTATTATTTATAATATATTTTTAAGGTTGTCAATTGGGTATAGTTGGGTGGTTATGAGGAATGATTGTTATCCTCCTCATTAAGGTTCATTTCCCATAATGACATGAATAAAGCTCAAAATAAGTATGTTGTAATGGCTTCGAGCCTATATATATTGGAAAGTTGCCTTTGATTCAAAATTGAATAGCAAGACAACTGCTATTTTCGAGGAAAAAAATAATATATATTTTAAGGTCAAAATCAAGTTAATAATAATAATTTAATTTTAAGGTCACGATTAAGTTAGCTAATTGATGTATGATATTCTCTTGTTTGTGGAATAAGGGATCCCTTCCATGGAGCCATTTGATTGCTAAAGTCTATAGAGATGTACATACCCTACCTCCTCTGGATTTGAATAGAATCACTTAAACTAGCTATATAATAGTACATTGAAACACATCATATCTATAAAAAATTGTGCCATGTAAACGATCCTATCTTATGTAATAAAATATGTTTAAATGTTTAATGTGTGTAYAAGTATAGTATTTTAAGAAAAAAATGTCATATCTTTCAATTTCTTAGTATCATAAAGATTTCACATTTTTTTTTCACTATATTTTAGGTCTAGTTCAATGTTTAGTGTTAAAATGAACCTCACGAGGTTTATCTTTATTTTAGTAACGTTAATTTTTTTATTATAAATTACCTATAATTAAAAGATTCTAGGGTTTATCCTAGGTGCCATCCTCTAAATGAGGGGAAGTACTTGTGGGTTTTCCCCAGACTTTGTAACTTGGAAAAATAATAACAATAATCGTTTTTTATTACATTGAGTTTTAATTAAAAACTTGGTATAGGTTTTTTAGGTCGTAGTCTAAACATTTTATGAATTGGTTCTTTTACGATCACTCAAAATAATGGAAGGAAAAGTATCATTTTTTGCCTAAAATCCATCAAGAATCATTTTGGATTTATGGAATTGCAGATATCAATTGTTAACATTGCAAAATCAAGTTGCAATAGAGATATTTGAGATGGTTGAATCCTTTTATACATTAATAATAATGATTTCAAAAATCCAAACTTAAAATTTCAATTACAATTTTATTACCAAATTTTAATGATGATAAATTAAAATAAATCAAAATCATAAAACATTTAACCTTTTTCCATTTCTTAATAACAACCTGAGTGGGCCTAATGTTTATTTATTTATTTTTAATTTTTATCTAAGTGAGTTTAAGAACCTGTATTACTAAAGGGGGGTTATGATACAAAACAAGGGAGCTCCCTGGTCAGCCAAAAAGGAAACCAGGCCAGAGGTTCCTGAGTTGTGTTTTCTGAAATAGGCAGGGGGTAGGACTGGACTGCCACCATGGGAAACTAGCCCGGTCCTACCATATCCATTTTTTGACAGTATAAGCACAACGAACATGAAAAGGATAAACAAAATAATAGTAGCAGAAGCTGAGATTGACCCAGGATTGACCCGACTGACTTGACAATGGACTAACCAGACACTAGTCCAGGATGATGATATGTTTCTTCCCTTCACCCGCCTGGCCCTTGTTCTCCTCCTTTTGGGGGACTGTGCAAGTCTTTCTGATATGTGCTTGTGCTCCTTTCTCGTCGGTTGGCGTGATGTCCATGTGATGGACGTAGCACATGTAGAGGTGGAATTGAGCATCCAACCACTCCAACTTGGCTTTCTGGTCCGTCTCGACCTCAGTTAGCAGTCTGGTAATGGTTTCCAGACTGCTGAGGCATCTCAAGATTTCGTTCAACAGTTTCATGTGTTCCTTGCTGTTCTCCCATATGGCGTCCTCCCTCTCCAAACTCACTTTGCTAATCAACATATTTGTTTGCCATTCCATCTCCACCGTTTTGTGGTAGAGGGTTTCCCTGGGTTGCGTGGCTCCTGGGTCAGTTACCCAATCCTCTTCCTGAGCTAGAGCATCCCATGTTTTTTCCTTGTGATTTTTGTTGATTGCTTTCTCTAGTGGGGTAATGGTTGCCTTTCCTTTCGGTGCAACCAAAGTATGAAAGGTGCCTTCCGCATCTTTTATCGCCTGCTCCATCCTTGAAACTCATCGAGGATTGTTCTGAGTTCCCTTCCCCCTGATTCTTTTGCTGTTCATTCACTTCATTCACACCATCCCGTCTGGCCTATGGCTGCTCCTTTGCCGTTCTCTTAACTTGTTCCTGTCTACCCAGGGGTTACTCCTTTCCCTACCCTTGTGTCTTTTGGTAGCCTCTGCACTTGCGCTCTTCTGTTTGCTTCTCTTCCTGCTGTTTGTTCTCTTATTGAGCTTTCCCTGCCGCAGACTCGTCCTTCCAATCATGGTTTTCCTGTAGAGGTGAAACTTCCCATCCTTTTCCCCCGTCACAGTATGTATGTTCACGATGACTTGACCATTATTCCTTTACTGGCCCTTTCCCCTGCTCGCTTGAAATCCTACTGGGCAACTCCCCGTACCCTATCCTTGGCGTGGTGGATCAATATTGGTCCATGTCAATCCCTCTTGCCTTACGTCATTAGCTACCTGCTGTTTTCCGTCGATACTTTCCCACAGGCTTTCCCCACAAATCTTATTGTTGACACGATCTTGTTGCCGTACCCTCGCTTGTTGTATAAGTTGATCCAACATTGTGATTGGTAGTCGAGTGTTGGGAAGTCATATCCTCCCTAGGTCCTTCAATCCTTTTGTTGCCCTCCTTGATGTGACCTCCCTTTCTTAAGCTGCGGTCCTGATCTTTTGTCTCTAGTTCGGTGCAATCGGTTCTAAATTGTCCTTGCGGAATGTTGATCCAGGTAGTATCTAGTTTTTGTCCTTCCTTGCTAACCCCCTCGTTGGCAATTCCGCTCGCCAAGCCATTTGCTGACCTTCGTACCCAGCGCAAATCCACGGTGTTAATTGTTTGCAGATTCTCCTAGATTTTTTGGAGGGAGTGTGCCAAGCGCCAATGTTTCTGAACCTTTCCCATTCTGGTGCTGTTTTGGAGTCTCTTCACCATGTTCATGACTAGGGTGGAGTCACCTTCCACGATAGTGTTGGTCATCCTTTCTCGGCTTAGAATTTCGAGACTGAGCTCCAAGGCTCCAAATTCTGCTGCGTTGTTGGTTGAGTTTCCCAAGATCCCAGCGTACAACCGGATTATGTTACCCCCACTATCTCTGATCACCCCTCCCATTCTTGTCATTCATGGGTTACCTTTTGCCACCCTGTCAAAATTTAACTTGAGGAACCCTTTCGGAGGAGGTGTCCAGTTGTGCTCTCCTAATTGGAGTTGCGGTGGCCACCCTACCTGTGTGTTGTTGCGCCCGTCTTTTAGGTGAAAAGTTTCCAGGATTCGGGAGTCCTGGCCTGTGAGTTGCGCTCTTTCATCCTAGAAGTTGCGACTCAGCACCATTTCTCAGATTTGTGAGATTATTTCTTCCTTGAGTTTCTCTTCTGGGAGGCTTTCAATCCTGAAGATGCGCCAGTTCCTTTCTTTCCATATTGCCCATATGATCATCTCTGGCATGAGGTTCCAACAAAGGTTTACCATTTCATTTTCACTGTAACTCTCATTCTAGTTACTAATGGTTGCGTTGATGTTACCTCGGGTCCTATTGGGCCGGCGAAAGATGCTTGCTGTCCAATCCGATATCTCTGTTGTGTAATTACAATTGTAAAGGAGGTGATTCGTTGTTTCTTCTTTAGCTTGACAGAGCTGGCATCATGATGGACCTATGAAACCTCTTTTCCTTAGGTTTTCCCAGGTTAGAATTTGGTTTTGAAGTACTAGCCATTTGAACATTTTGATTTTTGGCCACTGGGGGCTACCCCAAATCTTTCCCCACTATTGCGTCGGGTCTTATTGGTCCTGGTCCGCAATGTAATTCTAGGCTTCTTTTAAGTTGAATTCCCTCCATTTTCCCTGCCCCATCTTAATTGGCCCTTTTCTTCTGAGATTGCAATTTTCCTTTTCCCCAATTCCTCCTCCACCTCTTTCGTTATTGTTGCGATCCGATCTCTGTTTTGTGGGTTTAGTTTGTCCCAGATCCTCCATCTGTCGTGGTCATTTTCTTGTTTCCAGTAGTGATGGATTTTGATTTTTCCTTGCGTGATCATCTCCTGTTGGAGTTCCTCCCTGTTCGGATTTTCTATTCTAGGTTCCTGTTGCCACGCGTCCTCCTAGAATCTGGTTTCTTTACCATTCCTCACTTCGCATAAACTATGTTTCTAGATCCAGGTTTTATTGTGCCAGGCTAGATTCTAGATGGCTGATCCTTCTCTTGTGCTCATAAAACAAATTCGATCCTGGTCGTTGATGTCCAGGGCATACTTGGCCTTCCAGAGGGTTGCCCACGGTGTTGACTTTTCTTTGACCCATCTCCACCAGAGTTTCGCGTCGTAGGCTTCATTGGTTACTTGTGGGTCTTGTAACCCCAGGCCTCCTTTGCATTTTGGTTTGCAAACCTTGTCCTAGGCCACAAGGGCCCATTTTTTCTTGCTTTCTGCTCCACACCATAGGAAGTCCCTTTGGTTGGCTCTTAATTTTTGGAGTATTTCTTTGGGAGTAGGAAACACTGACATCATATAGGTTAGTATTGCTTGCAGAATCGCTTTGGTTAGGACAAGTCTCCCCGAAAGGTTGAGGTATATGTAAGTCCAGTTTTTCACCCTCTCTTGTAGCTTGTTGATCACTCCTTCCCATGTTGCCATTTCACAAGCTCTGTTTGTTAGGGGAATTCCCAAGTATTTCGTTGGGAGGGTTTTGCATTTAAACCCCAAAATATTTGCCAAGTTCCTTTGAATTTCTGGGTTGGTATTGAAGAAATATACCATTGATTTGGAGTGATTGATCTCCGCTCCCGAGGCTTCCCCAAAATCTTCTAAGAACCTTTTATATGATTTCGCTTCCTTGATCATGGGTGTGCCATGGAATAAGGTGTCATCAACAAATTGTTGGTGCGTGGAGGTAGGGCTGTTTTCAAATGGTTGAATGCATGTTATTTTTCCTACTACATTTGAGCTTTTTATGCTTCTATTGATTCCTTCCATCATCAGAATCAACATGAATGGTGATAGCGGGTCTCCTTGATAGGGTTTGGCTGGGGCTTGATTGATTAACAACAAGTAACTAGTCATTGACACTAGGCTGACAATCCAGTTGATCCAGTGTTGCGCAAAGCCAAAATCTTCCAGAGTCTTGACCATATAGTGCCAGTTAATTTTGTCATAAGCCTTTGCTAGGTCAAGTTGGATTATCATCCCCCCTCTCCTCTAGGTCTTCAGCGTGTGTATCAGTTCATGGGCATGGATGATATTGTCCAAAATTTGTCGCCCTTCTACAAAACCCGCCTATTTTTGGGAAATCAGTGAGGGTAGGAGAGGTTTCAGTTTGTTGGCTATGACTTTGGAGATTATCTTGTAAACCACATTGCATAATGCTATGGATCTATAGCGGTCTGGGGTCCTGGATTCATTTTCTTTGGGGATTAGAGTGATCATTGTCGCATTTAGCGCTTTCAAGATGGAGGCCGAGCGCTTGGAGTCTTCCACCACCCCATAGACATCATGATTGACCACTTCCCAGTAGGCTTTCAAGAGTTCCACTGTAAATCCATCTGGACCTGGGGCTTTTCCATTGGGCATTTCCTAGACCGCTTGGTCAATTTCCTCCTTAGCGATGGGTTTGTTTAGGTTTATATTTTGTTCCTCGGTAATTAGCCTGGGGATGTGCTGATTTATCCTTTGTATGGCCTCCATTCGATCTTGGTTGGGTTCCCAGGCTATCCCATGGAAGTGGTTTACCAATATATTTTCGATCTCCTTGTGGGACTCTCTCTCTCTCGATCCCATCCCGATCTCGAATTTTTAGGATTTTTTTGTGGGTTCTTCTAGCAATGGTGGTTCGATGAAAAAACCTTGTATTATGTTCTCCTTCCTTTAGCCACCAGATTCTGGACTTTTGGCACCATAGCGTCTCTTCTTGCCGGCATCATGCTTCCCATTCCTGGGTTAGTTGGATCTCTTCCTTTTTTCGATCCTCTGTATAACCCCTGTCTATGCATATTTCTTGGTGGTTCCTCATTCTGTCTTCAATAATTATTTTTTCTTGGTTTATGTTTCCAAAGATTTCCTTGCTCCACTCCTTGAGTTTCTGTTTGATGTACCTGAGTTTCTTATATAGTTTGAACATCCTTGTCCCTTGTTAAGGTTGTGTCTCCCGCCACCATTGGCTGATATTATCCTTGAAGGTGGGATGTTCAATCCAAAATTTATCGAATCTAAAAGGTCCGATTTTCGGTGTGGTTTGGAAGTTTTCTTCCAGTTGGACTGGCCAATGGTATGAACCCCCACAGGGAAGGATGCTGCATTCTAAATTTAAACCCTGTAGGATGATGGACTCCGACACCAGGAATCTGTTTAGCCTCGTCACTATCTGATGTTGATTTATTCATTTGTTGTTCCATGTGAACTGGCCATTACTGGTTTTGATGTCCATCATCTCCATTGTGTCAATGAAAGCTGAAAAGTGTTCCACATATCTATCTAGTTTCCTGGTACCTCCTTTTTTCTCCACAAGTGTCGTGATGATGTTGAAGTCCCCAACCATGATCTAGTGGAGGTTGTTGGAGTGGGATTTTAGTTGTTCTAGGTCTAGGAGCATTCTTCTCTTCTCTTCCAACATCTGGGGACCATACACATTAGTGCATAGAATCACCTCCATGTTACCTATGATTTGCATGTTAACCGAAAGTGTATATCTGGTGGCTTCGACTACTAGTAGATTCATAACTTGTGGGTTCCACAGAGTGAGAATACTGCCTGCCATCTGCTGTCCTTCGAAAACCAACATCTTGTACTTGCTCCATTATTTTTTGCTGATTGTTTCCATTCTATCTACAGTACATTTTGTCTCTTGGATGAAAAATATGTAAATTCTAACCTTGTACAATATCTACTGCAAACTGATATTCAGAAAAGAACAGAAAATATACAATGGCAAATACAAACATTACACAGAGATTTTTCACCTGGAAACCCAAACCGGGAAAACCAGCATATATTAT